>JAODAL010009754.1:5000-108915 GCA_025379985.1 Phyllomedusa bahiana | reverse complement strand
GCTCGCTCCGATCGTGGTTTGTTTGAGATAAGTGGGAGGGGATAGAACATTCCTGCCCCCCCCTTCTATCTGAGTCCACATGTCACTGTGTCGTTCCTCTCCTTATGCAGTCTTATTTTGTAAGAGCTGTTTGTTTACATACCACAGCCCTGCATTCAGTCTAGACAGTCTTCTATGAACTTAGAGCACTGATCTCTTGTCCTCTCACAGCTGGAGGTTTGTTACAGTTGAATCCAGTCTTCTATGAACATCCAGAGCAGCAAAGATCTGTCTCCTTTCTATGTTTACACGCAGCAGCATTAGGCACCGAGCACAAGTCTGATGTTTTCTGATTGTAGAAGCAACTGCAGGGTTACTGTGCAGCTGCTGGCTGTGCAAAGTGAAATGTTGCTGGGACCTTATTCTGAGTGAGAGAGGCAGGAATGTACACTCCCGTGAATACGACTGGGGGCCAGACAGAATGTAAATTAGTAGAGCGTCAGCCAATGAAATATAAGGAGGTGGAATCCGATTGGCACTGGGGAACAGTGTTTACAGAAAACGAAGATAAGAGAGACAGTGAAAACAAGACAGCTTTGCAAATGACAACCAATTGCATAGTTGCTTGTTTTCACTGTCTCCTTATTCTGAAGACCATTTAATTTAATGATAAAACTCCTTGACTTTTAAGCATTGCTGTGAAAATGTGCTGCAAATATTGAAAATGGTTTTGTTTTCACCTTTATAGCTTTTGCAAGATTTTGTATACCATTCCCTAACCAAATTTTGCTATATCTAAAGACCTGCACCAAAATTCTAGAACCAGACCGTTACAGAAAAAGCATCCTGTTCTGTTTTTCACCAAATCTTAATACAAAGTCAATGCCATAATGTTCAGTGATTCATTTACACTGGTTGCCTCAAACTTTTTCTTTTTTTGTGTGTGGTCCGCCTGGGCTTGTTTCCAGACAAAAAAGTTATTGTACTTGTTTTCGGGTTTTGGGCTAAAGGTTGCATTTCTGGCTGTTAACATACAAAACTAATACATTTATTATACAAAGTCTATATATATTTAAAAATGAAGACAGCACTGCAATCAATTGTTTAGAATTTTAAGGTCACTTTGGCAGAAGGATCGACAAACATTTAGATCTGATATTATACAAAGTACAATATATGAACACATCACACTACATACATTGTGTATGTTTACAGTATATGCAGCAGATATAGACCAAATTCTGAACAACAAAGTAGGAAATACAATCAAAATAACAAAATATACACTTCTGTAACGCAGCAATTGAAAAGGTAATATTTTGCTTAATATACAGTATACTAAAAAAAAGGCTTCTCAAACATTTGCTTTTGTGAATATAATACGTTTAACAAGAATAAATTATAATGATTAGGCTATAGAATGGAAAAATAATGTCTAGATCTCATCCAATATATCCTACCTAAATTGCTATTCATTAGTCTTGCATTGTGATTACAGCTTAGATCTAAAATAGTAAACAAGTGATTACCAACTTTCCTTCCTTAAAGGGAATCAATTGCCTTTTTTCTTTACTTATTAAAACCAGATACTAATACATATTCTTTTCTTTGTAGCGGTTTTTATTTTCTGAGCCTTCTTGCCTGAGCTGTTTTTAACAGCATTTTGAGAGATGCTTTACAGCAAGTTACATGGGCAAAGGAGTCTGTAAACATTGTACCCAGCACAGTATAACCCTGCCTGTGCTGATAAGGAGACTGCTGATAAGTTTTCTCTACAGAACAGGAAGTGTAAGGCCGCATCCCCACGGCACAGTACAAATAATGGTTGGTTTATCTGACCGGAATTTGCACGGTTTTCGTGCCGTGCAAACGGCAGCAGGGTGGGGGTTTTCTTCGCGATCAGCGGAGAAAAGCCCTCCCTCTTCACATAGACTTGTTCATCTTCCGTCTAAAAACCGGTCGGAAGAATGAACATGTCCCATGTTTTTCGGGCCACCGGCAGAGAACCCGTGCAGTAGGGACTGCTGCGCGGGTTTTCCATAAAGGCCCGTTTTAAAAGTTTTCACCCGGTTTGCAGACTGTTTTCAAAACCGAAAACCATCGAAAAACTGGGTAAAAACCCGTGCCCTGGGGACAAGCCCTAAGACTATTAGGACTAGCGGCCAAAGCGAAAACTTCAGGATGTATATCATGTACAGACTCCTACATACCCCTTTGTCATGATTGCACGTAGGTGATCATCAGAAATATTCTCTTTCCCGCATCCTGATGAACATACAGTTGAAACCAGAAGTTTACATACACTATATAAAAAGACACATACACATGTTTTTCTCACTATCTGACATGAAATCAGAATAAACTTTACCCATTTTAGGTCAATAAGCATTACCAAAAGCCGAGAGACAGAGAGAGAGAATTTTTAAGGCATTTTTACTACTTTCCGCAAAGTCAAAAGTTTACATGCACTAGCCATCCGAGTTAGAGACACACCTGTGGATGTATTTTAATCACACTAGAAACACACTGTTTCTGTGTGTAACATCATGAGAAAGTCTAAAGAAATCAGGAAGAGAATTGTGGACTTGCACAAGTCTGGATCATCCTTGGGTGCAATTTCCAGATACCTGAAGGTGCAAACAATTATACACAAGTACAAACAAGATGTCAATGTCCATCCATCATACCGCTCAGGAAGGAGACAGGTTCTGTGTTTCAGAGATGAACGTGCTTTAATCTGACATGTGCATATCAACCCAAGAACAAAAAGCAAAGGACTTTATGAAGATGCTGGAGAAAGCTGGTAAGATTGTGTCATTATCCTTAGTGAAACGAGTGCTGTATCAACAGGGGCTGAAAGGCCACTCTGCCAGGAAGAAGCCATTACTCCAAAAAAAAACATATAAAAGTCATATTAATGTTTGCAAATGCACACAGGAACAAAGACCTACGTTTTTGGAAACATGTCCTGTGGTCTGACTAAATTAAAATTGAACTGTTTGGCCATAATGACCATTGTTACATTTGGAGGAAAAGGGAGAAGCTTGGAAGCCAGAGAACACCATCCCAACTGTGAAACACAGGGGTGGCCTCATCATATTGTGGGGTTGTTTTGCTGCAGGTGGGACTAGTGCACTTCACAAAATAGATAGCATCATGAGGAAAGAAGATTATGTGGCAATACTGAAGCAACATCTCAAGACATCAGCCAGGAAATTAAAGCTTGGGCGGAAAAGGGTGTTACAAATGGACAATGCCCCAAAGCATACTGCCAAACTGGTTACAAAGTGGCTTAAGGATAATCAAGACAATGTTTTGGGGTGACCATCACAAAGCCCTGATCTCAATGCTATTGAAAATATATGCGCAAAGCTGAAAAGGCAGGTGCGAGCAAGGTGACCTAGAAACATGGCTCAGTTACACTGGTGCTGTCAGGAGGAATAAGCCAAAAATCCTACCAACTATTGTGAGAAGCTTGTGGAAGGATATCCAAAACGTTTGACCCAATTCATACAGTTTAAGGGCAATGCTACCAAATACTAATGAAATGTATGGAAACTTTTGACTTTGCGGAAATTAATAAAAATGCCTTAAAAAATTTCTCTCATTCTGGCATGTGGCAAATATAAATAATTTTGGTAATCCTAATTGACCTAAAACAGGTAAAGTTTATTATGATTTCATGTAAGATAGTGAGAAAAAAATTAATATTTGTATTTTTATATAGTGTATATAAACTTCTGGTTTCAACTGTATATGTGATGGTGGTCACATAGAATCACTGGCTAGAGGACAATTTGATTGTGGCTGGGGTATATAGCAGCTGTCAGTCCCAAGATAACACCAATCTTGGACATTTCAACCACTCAGCATAATGCTTAATGACGACTGTGTTGGAGACAAAAGGTTGGGGGCGCCCTTTGTCTTGTCCCTTTCTGCCTTGGCATTAGGATTCCCAAGAGCAGGATGGGTAAATAAGAGAGTCCCGACTGTAATAAAGGATCCCAACCCTGTCTATTCAGAGTATGTGTTATGGCATTCCTCATGTATGTTTTAATAAATGCCTGTGCATTTTATATACAGGAACATACTTTCATTAATATGACTACATAATTTTTATAACTTAAAAAGTTCCATACTGGCACAAATAAGTTACCTTTAAAGCAATTAAAACATATACCAAAAAAACATTTGTCCTGTAATGTAAGGTTAACTACTCATTTTTAAAATTTGGCCAATGAAAAAAAAAAATGGTGAATTAGTGTTTTTTAATATACATTTCACTATACCTAAAAATGAAAATTGAATGCTACTATCTAGTCACTCAAGTTTTTCAATTATTCCTTAAAAATATATAAAAATATCTTGTATAGCAGGAAAAAAGTCCTAAAATATACAATGCTACCAAAAATGTCTTGGAAATGTTTTTAAATGAACTGAGATAATCTCTTACCTTTAGAATGCACATGTCCAACTGTTCAATGTTTCAGTACTTTTTGCACAACTTCCTAATATCTATGGCAAATAGATGCTTAATGGCAAAATTCCCAACAGGTGTCTGATCCCTGAATCATCCAATAAATGTAGGAGATCGATTTGAATTGGGATTTAAACAGTCCTCCTCATCATGCTGCTCACATTGTGACATCGTGAGACCAAGACGACACCTTACAATTGATCAACAGTACCTCGCCATTGCAAGACTTCAAGTAGGATGCTTCTGATGGAAGTGGCCACTGAGCTAGGAGCGTCAGTGTCATCAGCAGGTTGCAACAGAGATACAGAGACTGGGAGAGTCACAGAAAGGCAAAGAAGTGGACGTCCTTTGGCTACATCACACACTGATGAGATGTTATTGAGACATTGACATTTTTGATGGTGTATGCCTCCACTGTTTGCTTTTGTTTCATTAAATTGTTTGAGATGAGGAAATCAACATTGCATGCTACAACTTAAATGGCCACTTTCAAGATAAAATCTCTGTCACTGGAAATTTTTATGTTTTCCATAAATTTCACCCTAAAGCCAAATGTCCCTAGGTTTTAGTAAGTAGTGTATATAGCCTTCATAATAAAAACAAATTATGGCTGACAGACTGAAAAAAAATATCAGCCTTAAAAGAGTTACTCCCATTTTATGAATCGTTCAGTTAATCTTTCTCACTTACTTATCCGTGTAATCTTCTTCCTCAGCAGTTTCTGCTACTGCCTTTCATTTACTTTTTCTTATGTATCATACACCGCGAATAACTCGTTTATTTTCAAGCCCCCTTTTTCTCCCAATTTGACTTGTCCCCAAATTTTTCTCCCATCGGCCTGGGCTGTGTAAAAACCTGAAAAGGAAAAGAAATTACAAGTCTGTGGAAGTTGGTTCTGCTCACAATATCATCGGTCTGATTGACTGTAAAAATTAAAAGGTTATTTCTTTGCAGAAACTTGGAATTGACTGTTCTCAACGTATCTGACTTTTCTTTAAAAGAAAAAAAAAAACCAAAACATTAAAAAACCTTGAATATTTGGGCAAAAAAAAAATGATCTGCAATACTGAATCATTCTGCAATATTAGGGGTTTTTTGGGTTTGTCAAAAACCTGAAAAAATTTTAAAAATGCCTTGCCCTTCTATCCAAGGTTTTTGGGGAAAGGAGCGGGGAAGCTTTTGGGGCCCTGTATTGGATTTGCAAATCCTAAATTTGTTCTGTTTCAGAATCTAAGAAAAAAAAAGGAATATACCCAACCCATTTTTCCTTCTAATACAGCTGTTTCGGGGTATTTTCCCTTCATCAGTGTACAGCACAGCGATGCTGGTTTTGGCTGGGGGGGGGTGCAATGAGGGCTGAGAAAGGGAACATCCTCCTTGGGGAAGCACCAGTTAAAGGGTGTGTGAGTTGAGAATTCCCTTTTTTGCCCCTACAAACATCTGCATATACACGGCATTATGGGAAAGGACGGGAAACTCATGCCCCCTTTGTTGGATGTAACAAATCCTCTTTTGTTCTGTTTCACTGAATTTTAAGAAGAAAAAGGGAATATTACCCAAACCAGTATCAGTATTTTTTCAGCGTTTTCGGGGTTTTTTTCCCCTCTTAGTGTAGAGAAGCGATATGGCTTGGGGGGGGGGAAATGAGGGGCTGAAAAGGGGAAACATTCTCTATACCTTTAAAACGTAGTCCCACCAAAAAAAAGAAACCCTTTCATTGGGTCCACTGCAGTAATCCGTCCCCCAATTTTTCCCATGCCAGGCTAGAAATGCTTGTATGAAACATGGACTGCACTTGTCTGCCAGAGCTCATCAGTGCTTCTCTTTGCTTTTTCAGAGGTGGTTACAAGAAAAGAACCATTTCTGACTTTCACATAGCTTAAAAGGAACCTGTCACATAGGGTATGCCACACTTGCAGAGAACAGCGCAAGCTAATGACCGACATGCTGTTTCCAGCGCGGTGTCCCTTATTCTGTAAGATACAGGAGTTTCAAAGCATTTGGCTTTTCAAATTTAGCAGTTTGAAACCCAGCTCTGTCAGAGAGGAGACCCGCTTATTCAGTGGCAGGAGTTATCCCCGCCGAACCATGGTAAGTCCCTCCCACTTGCTGCTGATTCTGCACATAATTTTGAATAGGTAAAAAACCTATCTAAGTACAGGGGGGCGGGGTTTAAAAAAATCATAAAAAGGGTTGTTCACCCCCCATTTTTGCAGGCCTTTTTTTGGGTGTAATTGCCTGCAATAGGGTAATACAAGTGCCCTTTGAGGGGAATGTTCGTGCTGTTTTCCCCAACGTGCAGTGCACGTGACGTCAATTCTTCCCGGCGCAAAGTGGAAGACTGTGGGAGCCGGGGGCCCCCAGAGGTTATTTTTACAAAAATAAGGGCCCAAATGCAAGGCTGAATTCTGTCACTAGCTTTGGGCTTGAGGAAGGGGAATTTTTCTTTGTTCCAAAGTCCCAAACTATGTGTGTATCAGCCGTCGGAGTCCTCCGCGTACCTGTGGACTGGGTTTTTTTAAAGAGGGCGTTTGCATCTTAAAAAGAAGGACGGCATACAACCATGTCCTCCGGGTTTTTACTTTTTATTGTAATTTGTTTAAAAAAAATCTATAAAGTTTTCAAATTTTTTACCATTTTGCCTCGATGAGGCATGTTGTTAAAAGCTACATAAAATCAAGGAAAGCCCCCCAAAATAGAAAAGCCTCCCACATGTCCACTTTCATGTATGGTTTACATAATCCCCAGGAACGGCCTGAACATGCCCACTTTCATGTATGGTTTACATAACCCCCGGAACCCTGAACATCCCCATTTTATGTAGGTTTTTACATAATCCCAGGAAGGGCCTGGGCTGCTACTTTTCTGTAGGTTTAATAAACCCCAGGAAGGGCCCGGACTGCCATTTCTTTTTGGGTTTTACATAAACCCCAAAAAACGGCCGGGCATGTACTTTCATGTATGGTTTACATTATCCCCAGGAACGGCCTGGACATGCCTATTTTCATGTATGGTTTACATAAACCCCGGAAGGCCTGGCATCCCACTTTATGTTGGTTTACTAATCCCCGGGAAAACGGCCTGGAACCCCACTTTCGTATGGTTTCAAAAACCCCCCGGGAAACGCCGGGGACATGCCCACTTTCATGTATGGTTTACTGAAATCTGACCTGTTTTCTGGGAGACTGCGAAAAAATTTGGGAAAGTTGTAAAGTATCCCAAAAAGGGGTAATGAACAGGAGTTGTTATTAATTTCCCCCAAAACACTAGGTGGTTTCATCAGTTTCCTCAATATTCTTGTGCCATTTTGGCTATTAGTAGTCTAGCTGGTGTGATGAGAGATCCACTTTAACGAAAATTAAAGCTGACCCTCCATGGTAAAAATTACAATTCCAGTGGTGAACCTGATGACAAGATGACACACCGACTGGTTCTATGATTGGAAAAAAAAATTGTTACTGGGTATTATTTAAAAAGGTAAAGTGCTTTTAGAACAAGATAGAAAATGTACTATGCATAAAGTCTTCTAAGAACCCTCCAACCTGCTGTCAGCCAGACATGTCTACTGCCAGTGAAAATAATTTAAACACAATTAAAGAATCACTTAGTAAAAAAAAAAAAAAATTCTGAATGGATGGCAGAATTAAAATAAATTTCCCGCAAGCAAACGTCTGAAAATTATGAAAAAAATGGGTTTAAAAGAAGTTTTCTAGACCGTAAAACGAGTTCTACTGATTAAAGGGGTTTTGCTACGATGTAATGTTGACGTGGGATCCCCAAAAAATTTGGGTTTTTAAACAGTTTTTTAAATTATGCTTTTTCAAAAAAGTGAAGCCTCTGGAGTACTTAGTTCTTAAAAGTTTACATTAGACCGACCAGCAGCTGAAGGAGATGATTTTGGCTGCGCTTGCGTTGTCTGGACTTCTTTTTTTGGGAAAAACGGCCATGAAAGAGCTGGCAAGGGACTGTGGGGAAAAAGAGTGAAACAGCCCCTGTGTCTTTTGTATTAGAATTCCACTGGTTAAAAATGTAATTATTTTAGTGAAAATTGACAGATCCCCGCTTCCGGTGTGTTCTCAGCCTCACTCTCTCTTTCCCCCCCGTGAGGCTTCTGTTTGTTTTGTTCTTTTGGCAGATTTAAGAGGGAAGGGGAAATCACTTCTTTGGGAAAAACCCCTTTAAAATACTCCCCAACATATGGATGCTGTGATAAACTTTTTTGAAATTTTAAAAGGCAAAACCATTGATAAACTAAAGGGGTATACCCATCTTTTAAACTTCATCACATTATAAGACTATGCCTTCACATTGATAATTCTTGTGGTCTGAGCTATGTGGCCCTTTTCTGATCACAAAACAAAAAAGGGAAAAGAAAAGGCTGTTCGCTTTTCTCCTGCACAGTGGTTCTCCAGTCAATACTGCTCCATTCAAGTAAACCGGGAGGGTTGCAGTTTCCTGTAAATCGGGTGGACAGGGCTGCCAATGGCAGAGAAAACCATCCTTCATTGTGGATCCATCGTTTCTAAGGCTATGTCTACACAGCACTGGCAATTGGTTTGATTTTTGCTGGGTCAGTATTAAAAAAAAACTGAACCGGCCCCCCTAGACGATAGAAATCTTTCTTTGGGTTGAGCTTCCACTGGCTTAGCGTATCCCGAGTAATGCTCTTGGTAATTCTTTTTTGTACAGATTTTTGAAGGTCTTCTTTCAACACGCAGAGAAAGACTGAAGAAAATACAAAAAAATTTATCAAGTTCTTTGTAAATAGAAAACACCCATGTAAAAAACTGAAGAGCATAAAGTTTTTTGGTAAATATAACTTTTTTAAATTTTTTATTTTCCATTTTTATCACAGAAATGCAAATTTTTCCCCTAAAAAAACTGATCAGATTATATTTAAATAGTTATCTGGTTTGTCCAATGTACACACTTGACAATTTATACACCATTGTAAAGAATAAAATACATGATGCATGTGGTAGAGAATATAAAAGCGTACAACTCAGGTTATGTCCCAAAAACGTAAGGTTGTTTGTACGGTTTTTCATGCTTTTTTTTTAAAACCCAAAACATAAAGTCAAAAGGCTGGACAGCTCGTTACTTTAAAAACTCTCCTAGCCCTTATGTCTTTAGTAATAACAGAAGCCAAGACACTAATGTGAACAGAGCCTTTACAGTCATTCCCGTCTGTTTCCCTAAGTAATTTGATTTTAGCATTTTGTTTCAAAACAAAAGAAAAGGATATACAACTTTCAAAAAAAATCTTAATATTTATATAAAAAGTCACATTTAAGAAAAAGCATAAGTGATAAACAGACAATCTTTGTGGTCTGGCAAGGCATTGTAACAATGATTACACTGAATAATCATAGAAAACAACTTATGGAGAACAGAAGTAACATCTTCAAAGTAAAAAACAAAAAAAAACCCCCTGGGGAAATTTTTGGTGAGGCCCTGAATGAAAGGGGGGGCTTTCGTTTTGGGTTTCTGTTTTACGTATGGTACCCACCCGGAGGGCCACCTATGGAATCAGAAAAGGTTTCAAATCTGTTTCCATTATTGATCTTTTGGTGCAAATAACCTGCTCCTGCTTGTGCCACGTTTTACAGTGGGGAAGCTTACCTTATGTTTGTTGTATTTTAAAAGGTTAAAAAGGTGTTGACATTTGTAAGGAGTTATAAGTGCCATCCCTATAAAATATATTGCATAGCCAAGTGCTCCAGGCTACCTGGACAGGAGCAGCACATTTCTGACAGAGGGTTGCAAAGACGATGTTAATTGTAGTGTTTTTCTGGGCTTCTAATGGAAAGGCATAAGAAGCTGGCATAATTACCTCATCCAAAAGAAGATGCATGAAGACTGTAAGGGGATGTTCACCGGGTTTTGCGCCGTATTGTACCTGCCAGGGGTTTTTTGGGAAACAAGCGCTGATCACATTAACTCCCAAAACATGGGGGGGGGAGGGGGGGGCCGCCGCATTACAGCGCTAAAAAATTTCGTACTTTTCTCCATCGGCATACAACGATTGATTTTTCCCCGGGGAGAAAAACGTAAGTCTTTGTTCTCTATGAGACTATGAAATTACTGTTAATTGCGGCAGCTTTCGCCGGTTAAAATGCAAAACCCCCAAGGGGGATGCCACATGGGGATAGGACAAAAAAAGCCGGTTTTGGGCCCAAAAACGAAACCATCCCTTCCCAGAGTATTTTGAACCGAGTTTGTCACCAAAACTGGCCGTTTTTTTGGACAGTTTTACTTTTTTGGACTGATTCTGCAATGATTTTTGAACTGATTTTTCTAGCACAAAAAGGTGTACTGAGTGCAACTGCATTCTTGATTGGTGCAAGAAAACGTGATTTAAATCTCCACTCACTGGTCACTCCTTAAAGTGTAACTATCACCTCCAAACAAACACACAAAATATAATAGTAAATTAAATTATAAGACTTTTTTCCAATACATGTCATTAGCAATGCAGAGGGCTCTTGTCATTATTACAGGGGAATAGATTTTGCTTTTACTTTCTTAGCAGAGCTTTGTATGTAGAAGGGATTCTTTCTGTTTAGCTATACCACCTGAGCAGGGGGAGCTGAGGACATAGCTGCTACTTACAGTACAACAGGCACAGCACACTGAGGACATAGTGTGACATTACAGTGCCTCTACATTACACTGCTGCTAGTGTTATATCCATCACAGACATAGCAGCCCAGAGAAAATCAGTGTGCACATGATGTTGATGTACAGGCTCCCCCCTGCACAGTGGACTCTTCCCTCTCAGAGGCAGGAGATTGTATCAACTATCATCCATCAAGCTGTCAGGTGCAGACTTGGCCAACTTCATAGCTGTCTTAAAGGGCCAGTGCTTTTTTTGAAAAACTGAATTACAGGTGAAATGCTTTGGTTTTCCTACTGAAGCTTATTTGACAGAGTGTTGGTATTTTAGTCTCCTGTTATTACATGAGGTTTCCCTGGAGGTGATAGGTACTCATTAAGCTTGCAGTGGCCATTTTGGTTTCATCTCATCCACACGTCGTCTTTTGTGTGCTCCAGTCATCATTTTAAAAAATATAACAAAAATGAGTTGTGCGCTTACAACTGTAACTTCCACTTCCAGTAGCGACAAGGATTAAGGTTCGCTTACGAGAAATGGGAGTATTTTCAGGATCTCCCTGTGTTAAAAAAGTGCCAAAGAACCTGCAAAAACACACCTCTGATAGGTGGAAGCTATAGTGCATCATTCTTCACTTTTTTCCAAATTCCTAAATCCATCCAAAAACAGTGCCAAAAAACAGCTCACAAACCCATTCACAGACTTTCTGCTCGGTTCCCATTGACTTCAATGTTAATTTTCAGTCTGAAAACCGGGCAGAAGATTGTGCATGTTGCAAGTTTTTAGGAACGCCAGCGGCTTAGAAAACCATCCAGCAGAAAATCTGTTCAGTGTGGACTACTGGACAGATTTTCTAATAAAGTCTATGTGGATGGTTGACAGTCAGTGTTCAGATGGTTTTCAAATCCGAAAACCGTCTGAAAAACCCATGCCGTGTGGATGTACCCTAAATGTTGCCCTGTTTATTCTACATTGGCCCCCATTTGCAACGTGGCTCCTTTAATGTATTGACTCCTATCATCATATGCCTCTTTTTTCCCCCAACAGTGTGGAATGATTTTATAGTCCACATGCCCTTAATGCCAACCAAGAATATTGGTGCAATAGCAACATTCATTAAAATCTGTATTATGCCCTAACCTGACACTGCTAATACAAAATTAAGTCTAAAATACCTAATGTCATATACATAATGTCTTCATTAATTTCTATGCACTCACACTAAACAAATGCACGCACATGCATACAAGTGAACTTACACTTCAGATTTATAATTGGTGTTTGGCGATAAATTCATTTGGACTTCAGGAAAATACTCTTACAAAAATGCGGTGCTGACAGTGGATAATAGTAACAGCATTGTGAAAAATCTTTGGAAACAATAAAACACTGAATGATTATAATGATGTGAAAATAACTTCCGAAACGTGTACATAATAGACATGTGCATTACTGGTGCAGAAGCAGTTCTAGAATCGGGAAGCACATGATCAGATAGCACATGTTCTCTTCTTCACAGAGCTTTGGCACTGGTAACGTGTGTGGTATGTGACACTGGCTTCTGAGGGTATACACTGTATATGTACACTTGCAGCAAAATGGTAATGTCTACAAGAACCTGCAGGAGGCCACATATGGTGAACTGGAAGGGAGCTTGGTTGAGTATAAAGTAAGCAGTCTTGAAGGTATCTCCGCTTGTCCACATCAGTACCATTTTTATGCTGAAAAAAAATGAAAAGTCAGTAAATGAACCAGAATTTTACCAATTATTTTACAAATTAAGAAATATATTAATCTATAAATAAAATACAAGCTACATTTTCAAAGAAAGTTTATTTAAAAATACAATAAAGCCTTCTGATGACACATTCCATACCTCCCACTAAGGCCGTGTTCACACGGCTTATTCCCGACGGATTTGTGAGCCGTATTGAGCTCACAAATCCGCCGTGAATAAGGGGCCGGGGCGGAGCGCGGTGGGGGCGCCGCTCCCGGCCCCATAGACAATGCATGGTTTACGGCGCGTCCGCGCCGTAAATAATGTGCATGTCACTTTCTCCCCCCGCGGCGGATTCGCCGAGCGGGGAGGAGCGACGGATTCCACTGTTCTCATTGAGAACAGTGGATTACCGAATTGCTGCCGCGGATTGGGGCCGTACTGCAGCGCAAATCCGGCGCGCAGTACGGCGCCAATCCGCGGCAAAATAAGCCGTGTGAACGAGGCTTAAGGGTCTGTCTACATGGCAATGATTTCCAGTCAGATTTTGAAACCGATTCGGATTATCAAAACCATCCCCACAGGTCGGATTTCCAAATCTCTGTTTTTAGAAAAAAAACTTGGAACATGCTTATTCTTCCATTGGATTTCACTCAGAAAATGGTGGAAAATGTACTAATGTTTCTAAGGGATGGCATGAAAAAACAACCATAAAGTTTTGTGCGTAGATTCGCGTCCAAACCCAGTAGTGCTATATGATGCAAAAAAAAAAAGATTGCAAAAACAAATCTGAAATCTGCAGCAAAAATGAAAACCAAGTTAAAAATCCTTGGGTTTTTGTGTAAGATTCTGTTCAAATACTCGTCAAACAACGGGTTTTTAGGATTCAGAGTCCGACGACTATTTTGTCCTTTGTCGTGTGAATGAAGCCTTACTATTATATACCATTACATTACTGCAGGAATGTTTGGGGATAAATACACTGCTTTGAGATTTAGAAAAGGGAAAGAAAAAAAAAGGATGCAAGAGCATGACAAAGACAAAGGAGTCAGGAAGACAGAGGGAAGAAAAGGAGACAAGAAAGATGGGGCGGTAAGCAGAGAGAGAGGATGTAAAGAAACCCAATACTCAAAATAATCATACAGAAAGAAAACTGGAACAGACAACCAAGGCATCTTCAGTGCCATCAAGTGTCAACTATCCTTTATGGCAGCAATTTGAGGCGCCTGGAAACCTACAGTGAAGGAAATAATTATTTGATCCCTTGCGGATTGTGTAAGTTTGCCCACTGACAGACATGAACAGTCTATATTTTTAAGGGTATGTTAATTTTAAACATTGAGAGACAGAATATACAAAATATAATCCAGTAAATCACTTAGTATAAATTATATAAATTTTTTTGCTTTTTGCTGAGAGAAATAAGTATTTGATCCCTACCAACCATTAAGAGTTCTGGCTCCTACATACCAGTTAGACACTCCTAATCAACTCATTACCTGCATTAAAGACAGCTGTCTTAAATAGTCACCTTTAAAAAAAAAAAAGACTCCTGTCCACAGAGTCAGTCAAACTAATCTCTACAACATGGGCAAGACCAAAGAGCTTCCTAAGGATGTCAGGGACAAGATCATAGTTCTGCACAAAGCTGGAATGGGCTACAAAACCATAAATAAGACGCTGGGAGAGAAGGAGACAACTGTTGGTGCAATTGTAGGAAAATGGAAGAAACACAAAATGACTGTCAATCGACATCGATCTGGGGCACCATGCAAAATCTCACCTCATGGGGTATCCTTGATCATGAGGAAGGTGAGAAATCAGCCTAAAACTACACAGGGGAACTTGTTAATGATCTCAACGCAGCTGTGATCACAGTCACCAAGAAAACAATTAGTAACACATAAAGCTGTAATAGTTTAAAATCCTGCAGTGCCCGCAAGGTCCCCTTGCTCAAGAAGGCACATGTGCAGGCCTGTCTGAAGTTTGCCAATGAACACCTGGATGATTCTGTGAGTGATTGGGAGAAGATGCTATGGTCAGATGAGACGAAAATTGAGCTCTCTGGCATTAATTCAACTCACCGTGTTTGGAGGAAGAGAAATGCTGCATATGACCCAAAGAACACCATCCCCACTGTCAAGCATGGAGGTGGAAACATTATGTTTTGGGGGTGTTTCTCTGCTAAGGGCACAGGACTACTTCCCAGCATCCATGGAAGAATGGATGGAGCCATGTACCGTAAAATCCTGAGTGTCAACCTCCTTCCCCCCGCCAGGACAACAAAAATGGGTCGTGGCTGCGTCTTCCAACAAGACAATGAGCCAAAACATACAGCCAAGGCAACAAAGGAGTGGCTCTAAAAGAAGCACATTAAGGTCATGGAATGGCCTAGCCAGTCTCCAGACCTTAATCCCATAGAAAAATTATGGAGGTAGTTGAAGCTCTGAGTTGCCAAGCAACAGCCTCAAAATCTTAATGATTTAGAAAAGATCTGCAAAGAGGAGTGGACCAAAATTCCTTCTGACGTGCGCAAACCTCATCATCAACTACAAAAAAGTCTGACTGCTGTGCTTGCCAACAAGGGTTTTGCCACCAAGTATTAAGTCTTATTTGCCAGAGAGATCAAATACTTATTTCTCTCAGCAAAATGTGATTTTCTGGATTTTTTTTTTTTATATTCTCTCTCTAAATGTTAAAATTAACCTACGCTTAAAATTATACACTGTTCATGTCTTGTCAGTGGGCAAACTTACACAATCAGCAAGGGATCAAATAATTTTTTCCTTCACTGTAGCTAGACTAGTTAAATTAGGTATTCATCTCAGAATGAAGGATTCCATCTAAAAATAATGAACCAGGAATTTTGTAAGCACATCCATTAAATTCCACAAGAATTTGAATGTCTACATTGTATTGTAGGAAGATGTGAAAATAGTGTAAACCATTCCAGGTAATCATAAAACTACAAACAAACAAACAAACAAACAAAAAAAACACAATAAAAAGCTTAAATTTCTTTAAAACTTCCCTAACCTATAAAGATCAAAAACCAGGTCGCTTAGAACAATGACCATGCCCTCGTGATCTCCTGTCTAGACTATTGCAACATTCTTCTCTGTGGCCTCCCATCTAGCACCCTCGGCCCCCTCCAAACCATCCTTAACTCTGATTCACCTCTCTCCTCTGCCAATCCCTACACTGGCTAACCATTGCCCAGCGAATTCAGTTCAAGTTATTAACCCTGACCTACAAGCCTCTCCATAACCTCTCCCCTCCATACATCTCGGCCTCAATCTCTAGAAATCTCCCCTCACGCAATCTCCACTCCTCACAGGACCTTCTTCTCTGCTCTCCTCTCGTCAGCTCCTCACACAACTGTCTCCAAGACTTCTCCCATGCTTCCCCCATACTCTGGAACTTACTCCCCAACACATCAGACTCTCCTCCATTTTCACTAGTCTCAAAAGCAACCTGATAAACCCATCTCTCCAGGATTGCCTATAACTAACAATAACCCCATTGCAACTACTCCACCCCACAAACATGTCTGCCCCTCACCTTCTGTCTCTTTCCACCTTCGCTGTAGACTGTAAGCCCTCACGGGCAGGGACCTCTCTCCCCCTCTGTACCAGTTGTTCGTTATTCATCGTCACCTTTGCACTTGTTTGACCTATGTTATGTATGTAACCCCCCTCGAATGTACAGCGCCCTGGAACTAAGGCCGTTCAAAAATAAATAAACAATAATAATAAATGCAGAGTAGAGACTTTGCAGGCTGAGAGGCTTTTTGCGTAGGTCTAAGGTGTAAAGTTTCACTTATAAGGGGACAAAGCTGCAGATGGAGGAAATTCTGGCTTGAATAAACCCCTCTCCATATTTCAAGGCTCTTTAATAGGTCGACTTTAATAAAAAAAAAAATGGAAGATGCCTCCCTCAGGTGACACTAGGGATACAGTTCTTTATCTTCCCCCATTAGAGTTTATTAACATATGCTATTTTTCTAGGAAGCACTGCTTGACCTAGGAGTCTTCCTACATTTTAATGGTACAGTCCTCAAGAAGAAACTTCACCCTTATAAAAGGGGGGGAAGCAGTTAGTATAAAATGGATGTGTTTCATTCACCAATTTTATTTTGAATCTCCCAAAAACCACTTTCTTACATAACTTGTAACATACTCTACTCTCAATACTTAGAAAATTAGAAAAGGCTCAGTAACAGCATGGCATGTCCGTTATTTCTCAACAGAGTCGTTTGTGTGTCGTGCGCTTTTCCTATTTTTTAACCTACAGTATATGAGCTTTTTGTATGCTGACAAGAGTAATGGTGTTGCTTTTCCCACTTGTACACTTTAATACAGCTCAGTTTTATCTTTAATAGCATCAATCATTTGGGATATTGGAAAAAGCTTTATGGGATCCATAAAGGAGATATACTATAGTAATACAACAGTGTGCAAATAGCACTGAGCCTCTAGGTCTAATGCTACATATGTGTATTAAGGAGAATGCATTTTCAGAAAATGACCTATTGCTATTATGTTAAACATACTTAGATATTTTGGATGACATTTTTAATTCTCCATATAACTATATAATTGGAAAAGAAAATCCAGAAACCCTGCTCTCTTCAATCTGGACATTAAGCCTTTTAATAGGCTGTTCCTGCCTGTTATCTCAGTATCAACACAGGTACTATTACAATAGGTGACTGTCATAGCTCCTCTTGTCCCTCTACTTGCAGATTGACCTCCGCAGAGGTCACCTACCGTGTTTTGCCAAAAATAAGCCCTCCCCCAAAAATAAGCCCTATCCTTAAATCACAGATCTTGGGAGGAGCTTTAAATATATGCCCCTACTCCAAAAAGATACCCTAGTTAGTCAACGCCTCCTGAGTGATATCACCTGGTGCCCGCCTCCTGGGCAGTGCTGTTCCCGAGCCCAGCCCACCCTAATAAACAGCCTGTTAACACTGGAGGTTTTATGGAAACCTCCAGTGTTTATTTCGGCTGAAGGACCTGATATGAGGTGCACGGTCCCACATGACTATCGCAGGTCCTCTCAGCCCAGGCCATGAGAGTGGCCATGTGTAAGTGGAGAGTTCAATTATAAAACACAAACCTACATAATACACACACACTGCATACACACCTACACTCACATACATATACACATACATTGCACACACATTTCATACACACACTTTTATACAACCACACAAACAATCCATTATCTTAAAGTGTAGTTACTCTGACCTGCTGGGACTTGTAGTCCAGCAGCATGCCACACTTTCAAGAGAAGGCATTGAAAGAATAGACACACACTCCACAACTATAGGTTATGTACTGTGTGCGTGTGGTGTATATATACACATACATTTTTTTATATATATACAATATAAATAATATATATATATATAATATATATATATAAATATATATATATATATATATATATATACACACACACACCACACCACGGCCACTTTATTAGGTACACCTGGTCCAACTGCTCGTTAACACTTAATTTCTAACACCAATCACATGGCTGCAAACTCAGTGCAATTAGGCAATGGTAGACATGGTCAAGACAAACTCTGCAGTTCAAACGAGCATCAGTATGGGAAGAAGGTGATTTGAGTGCCTTTGGAACGTGGCATGGTTGTTGTGCCAGAAGGGCAGGTCTGATATTTCAGAAACACGCTTCTATCTCCTGGGATTATCACCTGCACAATCATCTCTAGGGTTTACAAGAATGGTCCGAAAAAGGAAAAACAACCAGTGAGCGGCAGTCCTGTGGGCGGAAATGCCTTGTGATGCAAGGTCAAAGGAAATGGGCAGACTGGTTCGAGCATGATAGAACGGCAACAGTGACTCAAATAGCCTCCCCGTAACAACCAAGGTAGGCAGAAGGAGCCATCTCTAGAACCCACAGTAATTGCGAACTTAGAGCAATGGTCTACAGCCTCAGAAGAGCCACACCGGGTGCCACTCCTTTTCAGCTAAGAACAGGAAACTGAGCACCAAATGCCCAAGCTCATCGAAATTGGACAGTATAATGATTGGAAAAACGGTTGCTGTCTGATGAGTCTCGATTTCTGCCAGTGACACTTTTGGGGATGGTAAGGGTCAGAATTTGGCGTCAACAAACAAAAATAGAAATGCGAAAGCATGGACCATCCAGCCTTGTATCAACGGTTCAGGCTGGTGGTAGGTGGTGTCATGGTGGTTTGGGAATATGTTCTTGGCAGCTCTTTTTGGGCCCCTTTGGTACCGAAATGAGCATTGTTTGCAGCTAGGTTAAACACTCCTACACCTTGGTGAATCTATGCCACGAAGAATTGAGGCAGTACCTGAAGCAAAAGGGGTCCAACCCGTTGGTGTACCTAATAAAGTGGCCGGTGAGTGTATATATATATATATATATATATACATACATATACACACACACACACACACTATATACATATACACACACACTACATAACCTATAGTCAAAAACCATGGAGTGTCTGTGTGTGGATATACACGCTGGTACTTGAAGTTCCACACAGCAGCTGCCAAGGAACTTAATGTCTCAGCATGCAGTGGCTGCACCCGTTGTGTTATTAAAAAAAAAAAAAAAAAAAAGCCCTCCACCAAAAATAAGCCCTAGCCCTTTTTTTGGAAATGAAAATAATATAGGATCCTGTCTTATTTTTGGAAAAACACGGTAGTATGCCTAAAACTCCTCCCATAGAAGTCAGTGAGTCACTCCCAGATTACAGGTTTCTATGGTCCATGTGGTTGATCTGTAAACCATGCCTCTTAATAATGTTAAAAATAGACCAACAAGATGGCTGCCAGATTTATTTTTATTATATATATATATATATATACACATATATATATATATATATATATATATATATACACACAACAGAACTCACACTCACACACATATAGTACACACACATACGTTGTGTATACACTCACCGGCTCCACTTTTATTATTTAAACCATGCTATAACAGGTGGACCCCTTTCGCCTTCAGAAAACTGCCCTCAATTCATCTGGCATAGATTCTTCCACAAGGTGTTGCAACGATGCTCACACTTTGTACCCGGAAGGAGGCCCAAAGAGTGCCAAGAAAATATTCCCCACACCATGGACACCACACTCACCCAGCCTGAACCTTGATACAAGGCCGGATGGATCCATGCTTTTCATGTTGTTGACTTAAGCGTCCAAATTACCTGACCCCTACCATCCGAATGTCGCAGCAGAAATCGAGACTCAATCAGACCAGGCAAACGATTTCCAATCTTCTACTGTCCAATTTCGATGAGCGCCTTGGGCAAATTGGAGCCTTTCAGTTTTCCGGTTCTTATTATCTGAAAGGGTGGCACCCGGTGTGGTTCTTCAGCTGCTGTGAGCCCATCTGCCTCAAGTTCTCCGTACTGTGCGTTCAAGATGCTCTTCTGCCCTACCTTGGTTGTAACGGGTGGCTATTATGAGTCCACTGTTTGCTCTTACTATCATCTCGAACCAGTCTGCCATTCACCTTTGACCTCTGCATCAACAAGGCATTTCCGCCCACAGGACTGCCGCTCACTGGATGTTTTTTGTTCTTTTTCTGACTCATTCTCTGTAAACCCTAGAGATGGTGGTGCGTGAAAAATCCCAGGAGATCAGCAGTTTTCTGAGATACTCAGACCATTCCCTTCTGGCACCAACAACCATTGCCACGTTCAAAGGCACTCAAATCACCTTTCTTCCCCATACTGATGCTCGGTTTGAACTGCAGGAAGATTGTCTTGACCATGTCTACGAAGCCTAAATGCACTGAGTTGCCGCCATGTGATTCTGATTAGAACTTAAGTGGTTAACGAGCAGGTTGGACAGGGTGAACCTAATTAAAGTGGCCGGTGAGTGTATATGCGCTATAGATTCCTTTCAAAATATTGTGTAACTGGTGAAGCGCCACCTAAAATTATATATTTGAGTGCAAATATTAAAATTAATATACAGTCACATAAAGGAGGTCTGAAAAATGTGTCCAGTCTCTTTACCATCTGGTGAACAGTATTTATGTAGACTGAAACATTCTCTATTTGGTTCTAAATTATCCAATCTTGGATAACATTTCCTTCTTAAAAGAGAAACATAAAGTCCTTAAAGATATAAGTCATAACTTTATGAAGTCTACATGATTACATGATATTTATTTTTTTTTTTTTGCAGTCTAGATCATGTGTTATAATGCTCAAGTAAGTGGTCAATCAGTTTGTATGGTACACAAATATTACTTCTTATACCATCCTCTGCTCCATCTTAGCTACTACTCTTGATGAGCCAGTTTTCCTTTTTTAAGACGGAATAATTGAAGGGTTTGTCTCACTACAAAGATTAGCTTTAACATGTGGGGAATGTTAAAGCAAGACTTTTTCCAAATACATTCCTGTTTTGCTTTTTCCCTGGTCAGGGGGCAAAAGAGATTTTATCTGTTCTGAGGGCACCCAGGTTTCTCTGGTTACAGTCTTGCTCTCCCCTGCTGTTTGTCTTATCTGACAGAACAGAGGAATGTCACCACAGGTCAGTGCACAGGACTGTCTGCAGCTTAGGAAAAGAGTGTTATCTCTAACAAACAAAGGAAATTAATTACTTTTGTTTACTTTGATCTTTGAAGTCCCTTGCACTACAGTCATGTCCGTGCAATTAGAAGAGCTGGGAATATGAAGCCGACATGCTTATCACTGCTATAGAACCACCCACTGCCTAACCAGGAAGAGTGAGAAACTCTGAATCTGAAGCTGCCTATTGCTCTGAGAAACAGCATGGTGAGATAATCCCTTTAATAATTAAATAAGAAACAATGACAGTTTGACACAGAAATGATATTATAATAAACACTGATAATTTAAACAGAATTATAACCAGAGGACAGATGTATCCCTATGAGACCACAAGATCAACGCACCCTTATTGCCCTTTACGAGAATTTCTCACCACAATGATTAGCTTTCAATATGTAAGGAAATGTAAATGAAGACTATTACCAAATACATTGTTTTATTGATATTGCTTTGTTCAGGAAAAAAAATTAGTATACACAAATTTCTCTAGGTTACTGACTACCTCTCCCTGCTCTCTCTCTCATCCGATTGCTCCAGAAGCTGCTATCCGACTATGTTGAGTCACTCCCTGATGATCCTTCTCTTTAGCACAGAAGCTTGTTTACCTAAATTAATTTTAAGTTTTAAGCCTTAGAGCTCTGTAGCCTTGTGTACTACACTTTATAAGTGCCCTGCAGTAATGTCACTGCAACAGGAATAGCTAGGAACAGCAGAGCTGATATGCCAATCACTGCTGGAGAACCCCCCCCCACATCCTGACCAGGAATTATGAGCCTGAAACGGACTGTGGCTCTGTGAAACTGGATGGTAAGAAAACCCCTTTAGATACGTAAAAACTGATAAGTCTGCAGTGAAAACATTTGAATACATAGATAACCCAGGCAAGTTTGCCATTACAAAAAGCTTCTCTCTCTCTCTTTTTTGAAGACGTACACTGTAAAGATTTACAGGAGATGGTGGCAATTTCTGTGTTTGTCCAATAGAGTGTTTGCCCTTTACGGAAAGTGAAAAAGCAGGGCTTCACAATCCAGATGAAGCAGATAACTTTGTGGTCCTCATTTTGTTCTGAATTCCATTGTGTTATGTACTCTGCTTTACCGAAGTGTAACTTAAAGGGGATGTATCGCTTCCTTAGTTCGGCTGATTCACACTGCTCTCAGCTTCTCAACTCTGGAGATGCAGGGGCGTTTCTCCCCCTCCCAGCTGGGTGACATCATCCCCCCCTTCACTGTGCATGCTGGCTCCCGAAAAACCCCCCCCCCCCACCCCTCTGCCTGAATCCACATGTCACTGTGTCTTTCCCTATGCAGTCTATTTTGTAAGAGCTGTATACATACCAACGGGCCTGCATTCAAATCTAGAAGAGCACTGATCTCCAGCTCTATGAACGGCACAGATCTCGTTTCTATGCAGGAGAGTTAGGGCACCGGGAACAAAACGGTTATGTTTTCTCATTGAAAGAATCTGTTGCACACTGTTTTCTGCGGGGGTGTGGAGAGAGAAAATGCTACGGCCCTAACTCTGAGTCAGGCAGGGATCGACACAAATTGTGCCATTTCTGATTGTGTAAGCCCTTCAGGTAATTCTGTTTCTTCTGCCTGTATAAAGTGAAAATGTGACGGTCCCTTACTCTGAGTGACAAGACACAGCCCCCGTGAATCGACCGGGGCTGTACAGAATGTAAATGAGCTCTCAGCTAGTGAAATGCAAGGAGGAGGGATCCGGAGGGATTGGACCAGCACTGGATATCAGTGTAAACAAAAACACAAGATAAGGAATACTGTGAATACAAGACAGCTTTGCTAATGACATCCAATTGCAAAGTTGCTTGTTTTCACTGTCCCCTTATTCTGAAGACCATTTAATGAAATTATAAAACCCCTTTAATACCTGACCTAAAGCAAATTATTACTTTGCACTGTGCTCAGCCCTGTTTTCACATCATACAGATCCAATGGAATGAAAAATATAACACTAAAAAAAGAATAAAGGCTTGATATAGACTAAAAAGTACATTCGTTATCCAGACTTGTAGGCACACCAAGTGATTGAGCAGTGAAATACCTTACCGTGTGCTTTTCCAGCTATGTGGTTAGTGGTCTCAATGGTCAGTTTCTACAGTAAGAATGTCTTAAGACTGTATACTGGGTTTTTAGTTTGAACATTAAGCGGAGGAATAAAATGAATGCAAAACCCCCAGAAGTAATTTAACATTCCCTGCTAGGACATAAGTACATTTTTGCAACGTTGTATTTTAATTGTGTTCCTTTCTTTTCAATGATAGATGATCCCTGGTGCTCACGACCATATGCTGAAGTGGAGACATAGGTACAAATAAGAAAGTTACTTTAAGCAGCAGAATATAAACCAACTGGTAAAATATGTTCATATTTTTTCATTTAGACTCTTACGTAATATGAAAGGGTCACATAGAAATGCAAGTCTGCTAAGGAGAGATCTAGCAGCAAAATGTGGTATTCTAAAGTATCCTATAAGGATTTGTTATCAAAGCAATCTTTCTTAGTGTTCTCTGGAAAATAGATATTTTACTTTAAAACCCATTTTTAATTAAATATAAGTGAAAAATTTTCAATTTTAGTTCTCATTGACCTCATTCAAGGGGATTATTATTTTTTTTCCTGACACTACAATGGAAGTCACAAGCAGAGTTTCCTCCGGACTGCAAGATTGCATTAAGGAACAGAATGAATGGAGCCACGATCAAACGTGCACCCTGCCTCTCTATTCAATGTCTATGGAGCAGATAGGGAAGATCTCTCCTTAGGAAGCCATATTGGCGTTTGGCACCCCAAAATTTCCTTTTATTCTCCCCCGAAGCCTTTTGCATATCACAAGGGATTATGGGAAAGGAAATTTTAGAAGCTCAAACGCCCTCTATTGGATGTAAAAAATCCCAAATTTTCTTTTGACCCACTGGGGCTTTTTTAAAACAAAAGGGGTTTAGCCAAGCCAATCACAACTGTATACACAGTTTTTTGGGGTTTTGCTCCTTGTCAGTACAGGCAGAGAGATGCGCCTTTGGCTGAGTGGGAGGCAATGAGGGGGAAAAATTTTTTATGGAGAATATAAAACTGCCAATCCCCTTTTTTAAAATGGGCCATGCAAAATTGTATCAAAACAAACATCCCCGATAATTAGCCTTTACATGTTTCCTTCCAAATCGGGGAAAAAATTTTTCCTCATACTTTAAAAAAAATTAAGGCCCAACTTTTTTTCCCAAACATGGGAAGAAAATGCAAAATCAAGAAATTTCTCATACTACAAAAAAGGGAAACCTTTCTTTCGGGCCCCCTAACTAGGGTTTTAATGGGGCAGGCCGACTGCGATTAGACCCCCAACGGTTTCCCATTTTGGTGTCTTATAGATAAAAATTTTTTTGGGTAAAATTTGCCCAAATATTTTGCTTTTTATTTGTTTGCTCTAAGTACGGATGCAGGCAGAATTAACATAATATAACCTGAGCAACTTCCCGCTCTTTTTCCCAAGAAGGCCCAAAATCCCCAAAATTTTCCTGTGAAGAGTAAGCTTTTTTACATTCCCAATAGCAACATTTTTTTCCCCATTTTTTGAAGACCAAAAAAAAAAAGGTGTTGTCTGCATTTGCATTTTTTTTTTTGGGTTTTGGATTTTATGGGGAATTCAGTATTTAAAAACCCCCAAAAAAATCCAAACAGAAAACCCCCAGCCCCCCAAGACCTCAATAAAAAATCCAAAGCTGAACCTTTCCGCAGCTCAAAATTTTTCAAAATTGTCAATTTTTCAAAACCATCGGCCCCCCCCTAAAAAAAAAAAAAAAAAAGAACTTTTTTTCTAAAATTTCCGCCATATCGGCCGTATACGGTAAAATTCTAGAAACATTTTTCAATTTTAAAGGGCAGGCCGAAATCCCAAAAAGCCCTCCCAAAATCTGTTAAAAACCCCAAACGTAAAAAATTTGGGAAAAAAATACAGTCCAAAACCCCTATAACGAAACCAAAACTTTTTTAAAATTTCCCCCATTTAAACCCCGTACCCCAAAAAGAGAAAAAAAATGAAAAAAACAAAAAAAAAAATCCAAAATAAATAAAAAAAAAGGCCCAAGGAAGTTTACAGTTAAAACCAAATTTTTAGATAAACACATAAAAAAGACACATAGTATGTTTTTCTCACTAGAGAGATAAAATCAGAATAAACTTTACCCATTTTAGCTAAATTTAGGATTACAAAATTTAAATTTATATTGCCAAATGCCAGAATTCTGGAGAGAGAAATTTTGATGTTGATACAGTACCCCGTACACTGTGGATAATGACACAATCTTACCAGCTTCCACCAGCATCTTCACAAGGTCATTTGCTTTTGTTCTGGGGTTGATATGCACATGTGGGACCAAAGCACATTAATTTCTGAGACACAGAACCCATCTCCTCCCTAAGCGGTATGATGGCTGGACATTCCCATCTTGTTTGTAAAGATGAACGAGGCACCTTCAGGTATCTGGAAATTGCACCCAAGGATGATCCAGACTTGTGCAAGTCCACAATACCCTACCCGATTTCCTGTGATGTTTTCTTTAGACTCCCCAAGATATTACACATAAAGCAGTGTGTTCAGGTGTGGCTTAAAAACTCCACCGGGTTGGGGTCTCTAACTCAGATGTTGCCAACAAACCTATCAGACGCTTCCAAGGACATGACAGCATCATATGGGCTGTTCAAAATTGTTTAAAGGCATAGTAATCCAAGTATATGGAAACTTTTGACTTTACAGAAAGCAATAAAAATGCCTTAAAGATTCTCTCTCTCATTATTCTGGCATTTGGCAAATAGAAATAATTTTGGTTCCTAATTGATCTAAAACAGGTAAGGTTTATTCTGATGTCATGTCAGATAGTAAGGAAAACATGCATACGTGTCTTTTTATAGTGTAAACTTCTGGTTTAAACTATAGATCATATAGGTGATCATTTCTAATGTTACCCAACATTTTATATAGTTAATAACTAGGTGCCAGTTGTGAATGATGAACCTACGCCTTATGGCATCTAGAAAAATACCACAACATGGTACAAATAAGCTTAACCCCTTTCCCACCATTTTTTTTTTTTTTTAAGCACCGCATAACTCTGATTTTTCCATCTACATAGTTGCATGAGGGCTTGTTTTCTTGTATTTTAAGGAACATTATGTAGTTTTTAATGGTGCTATTGCACTAACCCCTCAAAAAAAATTCTGTGTGGGTTGGAAAGCGAAAAAATTCAATTGCGCCATTTTTGTTTGGGTTTCATTTGCATTGAGTGCCCAGTTCGGTATAAATTACACGTTATCTGTATTCTGCAGGTCATTACAATTCTGCCGATACCAAATGTGTAGAGTTTTCTATAAAAACATTCCCTATTTTTGTGAATTACGATGCAGCGCTATTTTTTTGTGACCAATAATATTATTGTTTTTCCATTTATGGAGTGAGGGCTTGTTTTCTTGCAGGCTGAGGTGTAGTCTCTATTGGTACCATATTGAGTTAGATGCAACTTTTTGGTCACTTTGTATTTACAATTTTTGAAGGACATAAAATGACCAAAACTCACAATTTTGACATTGGGATTTTTTTTTTATAAGTAATAAATGATGGTATTTTTAATATATAAGATTTTTACAAACAAACATTACAAAACCAATTATGTGTAACTTTTTTATTTGTAAAAATGGAGTGGGTGTGTTTTAAACAGATTTTTTTCTGTCTCAGTAGGGTACTTGACCAGCAAGGGGTGTGATCACTTGTGCACCGTTCTGCATTACATACATAATACAGAAAGGTGTACAAAGGTGGCGCTTTTATTACATCCTGCCTGTGTAATAGGTGTACTAACATGAACGCTACAGAAGCCTTCATTAACATACTGCTGCATCTAGAGCAGGGGTGTCAAACTGTGGCCCTCCACCTGTTGGGAAACTACAACTTCCATCATGCATCTGTATAATCTATGACAGTGAGCATGATGGGAGTTGTAGTTCCCAACAGCTGGAGGGCCACAGTTTGACACCCCTGGTCTAGAGGGTTAAACAGCAGAAATCTGAGCTGTCTCTAAACCCTGCTGATAGCAGCGAGTGTCAGCTGTAATTGTCAGAATCTGCAGCATATGGGGCAGGCTAATTGAGTGACCCTGTTCCATACTATCTTACGGGCAGTAGGACGTACCCCTACGTCCATTGTTGGTAAGAGATTACAGAGGATCTGTGGCCATTCCGCATATGTCTGTTTTAGTAAATACTTGTGATCCCTGTGAAATAACAATTCCGGAGTTTTCTTAGAACTCTGATGTTTTGTTCCTCTGTTATTCCCTGTAGAAATGTATTACTGAATCTGGCAGATGGGTGTTTCCATTCCAGTTTTCAAAGGGGTGTGTCCCAGGATACACTGTCAGCACTGATTGGACAGTGTTAGACTATGCAGGACATATCTCCATTTGTTGACAACCCGCTGACTTTTTCACAACAAAGCTGATTATAAGGGTATATTCACATGGCTTATTTTGGGCGCATTTCGCTCGTATTAGAGCGCAGTACGCCACGAAATGCGCCCAAAATAAGCCATGTGAATAATTACGGTAATCCATAGTGCTCATAGAAAACTATGGATTAAGCCACCATTACCCGGGCATACAATCTCATCGTATTGTATGCGCGAGGAGATAAGTGACATGTCACTTATTCGCGGCGCGAGTAATGCATGTCTATGCGCGACTCCCGAACACCCGGCGTAATTGCGGGGCGTACTGTACGCCCCGCAATTAAGCCGTGTGAACATACCCCAAGAGATGAAACTCCAGAATTGTTAATTCACAGGGAACACAGATATTTACTAAAACAGGCATTTCTTCAGAAAAGGTTTGTAGCTGTGTCACCTTATGAAGGGGTAGTGCACTGGATAACGAACAAATATGGAAGGATTTTGGCGCAAGTACTCAAAGGTCGGCACATAAGTAGAAGATATTTAGGACAATCTAGCAACAGTGACAAAATCTAAATAAGAAATTTCGATGGGAAATTGTTAAACTAAGGCCTATCAAAATATATGAATTTGAAACCAAACTGATCCCCCCCCCCCAAAAAAAAAAAAAAAAAATAATAAAATCAGCAATCCAAACCGAAAAGAAACGGTCTCTAAATGCACATTATTCATTCTGGATTTTTACATACTTTTTATGTACAAAAACAGATGTCTTACTGGATAATCTAGGCTTGTTGTTTCTTGTCAGAAGTTCTGAAATTCCTTAAAAATGTAGCCATAGACATTAGATTTTTGCTGCATCAGTACTTAGAATGCCGTTTTAATTGCACCATCGAAGATTTGTGCATTTTGAATTTCACTTTAGTTTGCAATTCTTTTTCACATACAGGCAGGCAACGTTCCGACTTACATCTGTCCCCTAGTTACAAACGGAGACTTATGGGGAATGCTGGTACTTGTAGTGTACTTGTCCATGATCCCCAGCAGATAGTAGAACGACAAGTTCCGGCATGCCACGGCAGCACATAAGGTGAAAATAGGAGAATAGACAGCAAAACAAATGTAAAAACCCTTCCCTGCACTATCTGAAACAAAAAAAAAAAAAAATCTTTTGTGCTGGAGCTACATTTAATAAATGTACCTGTTCCAGATTACATACAAATTCAACTCAAGAACAAACCTACAGTCCCTACACCATTCATTAACTGGGCACTGCCTGTATTTTATCCAAACTTTTATATTAAGTGTATTAGGGGAATTAAGTGTATTTTATCACAATGATAAAACGTAGTAGAGAGAACCCGTGGTGCATATAATGTCCTTCACTCCAGGCAATTTGGTCAATCATATCAGTATACTCTTAATTTGTAAGCTGAGGCTTCATGGCAGATTTGCACTCCTCTAACCCTCTCACCAAGTGAATGGACCATAGCTTCTCTCTACTACGTTTTATCATTGTGATACTATTAATTTAAAAGTTTGGATACAATATATGAAAAATTCAAGTGAAATTCAAACAGACGAATCTTCATTGGTACAATTAAAACAGCATTCCTAAGAAATGATGCGGTTAAAGGGGTTTTGCCACGATGTAATGTTGGCGTGGAATCCTCCAAAATGGGCATTTAATCACTTTTCTAAATATATGCGATTACAAAAAGTGAAGCCTGTGAGAGCTACAGCATTGCTCAGTCCCCCTTAGTTTCCATTAGACACAACCAGGACAGTGACTGGAGCTGATCTGGCCGCGCTTGCGTGTTTGCACTTCATATCTGATAACAGGGAACATGGAGGAGCTTGCAAGGGGCTGGGGAGAAAGTGCAGTGTATGAGTCTGTCTGCTGTATAGAGAATCCACTGTTGTAATGTTATTATTTGAGTAAACATTGCAGATGCTCCCTGCTTCCTTGCTCTCTGCTCACCCCCCTCCCTCTCACTCCTGCAGCATTCCTGACTCAGCATGCTTTGTTTATATTCTCCCTTGAGCAGATAAGAGGTAAGAAACTCACTTCATGGCAAAACCCCTTTAAATATGTGACAATAGGGGGTTCTAGAAAATGCCATACAATAGGAGACCTGTGGTATATTAAAAGTTTAGTGAAAAGGTACATTAAGAGATTGGTTAGATTTTTACCGACAGCTGCTTTTCATTTTTCGATAGGGTCCACTAGAAACCTACACAAAGCAGAGAATTTCTCAATGTCGGCCAACCAGGAAAACAGAGATCCTACAGGATCTGAATCAATGCCTGGGATTGGCATATCCCTCTCTCTTATTAAAGTAGCTTTGGCTGAATGCTCATGATAATGAATGAGCCCAGGAGGGAAGTTATAACTGTTGGGCAAAAGGTTATTGGACTGAAAGATATCCAATATCTATGGCCAGTTTAAGTCATGTATACAGTTCTCTAGACTGAGATGACTTGTCTTGAGAAACTTTAAATATTGGTTACAAAAGAAACTGTATGTACATACAGCAATTATTGCCATGATCCAACCAAAAAGGTCAGAATGAAGCAAGATCCTGAAATTATATCGGTGAAAAACGAACCACATTCTAAGTTATCCATACAACGGTCTAAAAATCCGATTGCTCTAACCACCCTTTTACTTCTTTCCATGTAGAAGATTTTTAACCAGATGTATGAAATACATTGTTGACTTCACTTCCTTAAGCATAAACAGTGGGTGTACTTTAAATTGCTCACTATAATGCAAAAGTAATCCTCAGAATTGAATGAATATAGAAAAAATACTCTACACAATGAATGATAAGATTATTTCAATAAGAAAGACATAAATACTGCATACTTGAGAACATCCTGGAGTTTTTCAGACCCTTATAATTAAAATCAAGGTTACAGTACTCTTTTCAGCTTCAACCCACTTCTGATGTTCCTTCCTTAAGAAGGTTACATACAGTACATACAAGCAATCAATTCACCAGCCAGAATATAATATTGCAATATTAAATCAAGGACTATCAGTAAGAGAAATACGGTTGTGAGAGAGGATAAATCTGAAACTTGTACTGAACATGTTATGAAAGACATTCAACTTCTCTGAGTGAATCCTGATTTCCTGCAGGCATCAAGTGTCATGATGACATAGACAAAACCGTGTTGTATGAAATATATTAATACACGAAATTTAATAAGACTAATACTGACAGGTTCAGATATCAAAATAGCAGGATCCAACATGTACAAGCATTTTCAAACAGTTGTGTACAAAAAACTATATATTTATTACAGACATACACACATATACATGTCTACACAAAATATATATACACTGTGTTCCAAATTATTATGCAAATAATATTTTCCCTTATTTTCCAAAATTACCTATATGAATTGCAGTCATTGTAATTTTCCAGTCATCAACTATTAGAGTATAATTGAAAGTTTTTGGAACAAACTGCCTAGGATAACAGTATATTTTATTAAAAAAAAAAAAAAAACAACTCAAAATGCACTCAAAATGCCTGTTCTAAATTATTATGCACAGCAGAGTTTTCAACCTTTAACGAACAAAAAAATGGCCATTTGTGAAATTATAAGCATTAGCAGGTTATTACAAACTGAAATCAAACACTTTTCAAGTCAAAACTTTATTCTAGGTGATGTTACATGTGAACATAGGACCCCTTGTTCGAAATGAGCTTCTGAACTCTCTCGTCCATTGAATTTGTCAGGTTTTGGATGGTTTCTGCTTTAATTGTTTTGCATGAGGACAGGATACCCTCCCAGAACATTGCTTAGATGTGAACTGCCTCCCGCCATCTAAGACACTCCTTTTGATGATGCCCAGAGGTTCTCACTGGGGTTGAGGTCAGGGGAGCATGGGGGCCACACCCTAAGTTTGTCCCCTTTTATGCCCATAGAAGCCAGAAAAGCAGATGTGTTATTTGCAGCATGAGACGGTGCATTATCATACATGAAAATGATCTGGCTGCGGAATGCACGGGTCTTCTTCTTGAACCATGGCAGGAAGTCCTGTTTGAGAAACTCCACATACATTATGGAGTTCATCTTTACACCTTCAGTGATCCTAAAGGTGCCGACAATCTCTCTCCCCATGATTCCAGCCCAAAACATTACTCCACCTCCTCCTTGTTGGCGCCGTAGCCGTGTTTGCATGTGGTGTCCATCAACCAGCCACCCTCCACTCCATCCATCTGGACCATCGAGCGTTGCACGACACTCATCGGTGAATAAAACAGTTTTGAAGTCTGTCTTCATGTATTGTTTGGCCCACTGGAGCCGTTTCTGCTTGTGTTATTGTGTGCTATTCCTAGCTGATCCTGTTACAGTGACATGAGTGCTGGAGGTTTAGAATCTGTAGTGCACAAGACTACAAAGCTCTAAAAGGTTAAAGCTTGTCAGTAAGTAATGTAAATAAGCGTCTGTCTTTCAGGTAAGGATCAAAGCAGGGAATGACTCATCATCCCGAGCACTGCTTCAGCTTGTGTATTTACCTTCACATTTTTGTTTTTTATGGCATCAGGTCCAATGTATCTTTTATTTTATCATGGAATAACGTCTAAAGTTTTAAAGATTGCTTGAGCACTTGCTTTTGAAGCTGCTACTTTCACAAGATTGCAGTTCACCCTGGTTTTGTGCAACCAAAATTAGCTGCCAAGGTGAGCTAGTCTGTATTTTCTACACTTATATAAAGGTATAATGAAATGTATTAAGTGTTCACCTTTTATTTTATCTTTAATTTTCTTTATATTGTCAATCTTTACTATTTCAAAAACCTCAACTTGATGTTAGTCTTTCTAATTTTGCTACTTTAAGTTAAAAAAAAATCAACATTTAGAAATTTGTATTGTATCGCTACCGGTATTTCCAAAAACGAATTACTTTTTTTTTTTTTATTAAAGCTTTGTAAAAGCGTGCAAGAGCACATTGTTTGTGCGACAAGTGTAGTTTTTATTGATACCAGTTTAGAGTATATGAGACTTTTTGATGATTTTCCATACCATCTTTTTCTGGGAGGTGAGCTGCAATTTCTGCTCAATGACGTACAACGTGTAGGATAAATAATATATCATAATAGACTGGACTTACAGTCATGACAATACAAAGAGGAAGGTTGTATTTTATTACAAAAACTTTTTAAGCCTCTCCTAAGGGATTTAAACATGTGATCACAATATACTAAAGTACCCATGTACTGTACTATATTACAGTATTAGCAGTCATTTTACTGATCCTCTTTTGCAATGGAAGAGGGGGGCACACCACTTTCTAGTAGCATAGATACAGCGGTCTGACCACTGCATCTAAACACAATTAAATTGCCAGGATCTGAGTTATGCCCAATCCCATCTGCTGACAGTGAATGTCAGGTGTAATTAATAGTAAACAGCAGCCCAATAATGGAACAGGTCCAGCTCCTGAGCCTGCTGTATACACCCTTAACACCACCATGACATACATGGATGTGTTGTTAAGGAGTTAAACTAAAAATGATGTATTCATTCTATGCATGAATCCAGGTTTTAGCAGTTTGGCAACTTAATTGGTACTGTCCATAATTATAAAATACTGCGAAGTAGAAATCATACAGCGAACTCTGCCAATACATTGTTCTAGCTGGAAACCTCAACTTTAATATGCTGGGAAGTGATAGCCAAGTGAGCCAAAATGGAGAAAGTGATAGGAAACCTTAATTAAATGTCATAATTTTATTCATTCAAATCAACTTCAGAAAGGAGGAGAAAAAAATGAAGATCATGGTAAAAAGTAGCATTATGCTTCTACAACAGTGATTTTTGCACATTGGCTTTCTAGTATACCCTTTAAAGCGGTTGTCTCACTACATTGATTCATCTTAACTCAGTCCTGTTTTTTTGGTTTCATTTTGAATTCAGGGGCGTGTTTACGGTCTTCTACTAAGCTGCAGTAGAAGCCAGGTCGGTAGCTATAGCAACCAGTGCTGGCAGCCTATCAGAAGAGATGGAACAGGTCTGTAGCTTTAGCAACCTGAGGAGCTGATGCAGCCCATACAAGAGGAGATATCTCAGAATAAGTAGGACACTGTTGATGGACATATATTGCAAAGTGACTTGTTTTTGCAAGATCTTTAATAGAGGGGTTGCACACACAGAGTCTTTAAAAAACCATTTAATTTAAATTTTTTAACCATACCAAATTTGCTTATGAAGTTAATCAACAGCACTCATATGAAGTTGCAATTTCTCTTTATTCTAAGGTCATAGATAAGAAACTTCAGATTTCAGTGACCACCAAAATACTTACATTTAAGTTACTACAAGGGACCCGAAATATACATGGATAAGGGACAGTTACACAGATCTAATGATACAAATAAATTGCTGTGTCCACACGGCAAGGACAGAATGCTGGTCACATTCTAAATTAGAATCAACCAATATCATACACTCTGTTTCCGTCTTTTGTCCCCTTTTTTTTGCTGCGGTTTTTGAACTCTTAACATTGAATTAGCATATTTTCTGCTGTAACTCCGGCGGAAGAATGAACACGTACCAGGTTCTTAGCAAAGCTGTAGGTTTGGAAATCCAAAGTCAGAAAATCTAAGCCGTATAGACTACAGCTCCGATTTTCTATTGAGGTCTATGCGGATGGTTTACAATAGAATTTTCACTGGTTTCAAAATCTGAGATAAGTGTCAAAATCAGACTGTAAAACCATGTTGTGTAGACAGGAACCGAGTGTCAGATACGTATAGGACAAGCATCAGTACATAGAACTGAAATAATTTTACATTTTTATGGAGAGAATGGCATATTTAGATACTAAGCAATGTTAAAGGGGATGTATCGCTTCATCAGTTCGGCTGTTCTCTTGTAGCTTGATTTTCTCAGTTCCTAAAATCCAGGGGCGTTTTTTCCTCTTCCAGCTGGGTGTTTCTTAACTGAAGGGGGATGACATCATCCTCCCCCTTCACTGTTCATGCTTGCTCCTGAGTCAGTGTGTTCAACCCCCCCCCCCATCCTTCACATGTCACTGTGTCGTTCCTCTCCTTTTGCAGTCTTATTTTGTAAGCGCTGTTTACATACCACAGCCCTGCATTCAGTCTAGACAGCCTTCTATGAACTTAGAGCACTGATCTCTTCTCCTCTCACAGCTGGAGGTTTGTTACAGTTGAATCCAGTCTTCTATGTACTCCTCCAGAGCACAGATCCATCTCCCTCCTATGCAGGAGCATTAGGCACTAAGGCACTATTCTGCTGTTTTCTGATTGTAGAATCAGCTGCAATGTCAATGAGGAGCGGCTAGCTGTCTAGAGTGCAATTGTTGCCAGACCCTTACACACAGGAGCATTAGGCACCGAGGCACAATTCTGATGTTTTCTGATTGTAGAAGCTGCTGCAGTGTCAATGAGGAGCTGGCTAGCTGTACAGAGTGAAATTGTTGCCAGCCACTTATTCTGAGTGAGGCAGGAATGCACGCTCCCGTAAATACGACCGGGGCCGAACAGAATGTAAATTAGTAGAGCCGTCAGCCAATGAAATGCAAGGAGGTGGGATCCGACCGGCACTGGGGAACAGTGTTTACAGAAAACGAAGATAAGGGATCCTGAGAAAAAAAGACAGCTTTGCAAATGACATCCAATTGCAAGTTGCTTGTTTTCAACTGTCCCTTATCGAAGACCATTTAATGAAATGATAAACCCCCTTTAAGGAGAGATATAAATCAACCCTGTAGTATCAGGCAAAAATGGGGGAACAGATAGAAGTGATAATATGTAGAAGATATAGAACAGGTACAGCGGCAAAGAGGAGGTGTAGAGGCTAGGCAGAAAGAAAAATAATGGAGATAGTATAAAAAAAGATAAGGAAGACCTAATCGTAGTAGTGTGTATGCATGTGCAATCTTGGAGCTTGCCAGGTCTGCACGTGTAAATGTGTAATCGTGGAGCTTGCCAGGTTTGCGTGTGTACAGAATTATTACGCAGGTTGTATTTAAGAGGATTCTTTTTATTATTGAACATCAACTATGTTCTCAATCAACTCAAAAGACTCAACTATCAAAGCTTAATATTTTTGGAAGTTGGAGTGGGTTTTTTTTTTAGATTTGGCCATCTTAGGAGGATATCTGTTTGTGCAGGTAACTATTAATGTGCAGAATTATTAGGCAACTTAATAAAAACCAAATCTATACCCATCTCACTTGTTTATGTTCACCAGGAAAAACCAATATAACAGACAATTTAAAATAAACTTTTTTTCCTCTTAAAAACTGCAAATAGGGGGATGACATCATCTCCACCCTTCATGTTCATGCTTGCTCTGAGTCAGTGTGTTCAACCACCCCCCCCATCCTTCACATGTACTGTGTCTTCTTCCTTTGCAGTCTTATTTGTAAGCGCTGTTTACATCCACACCTGCATCTGTCTAGACAGCCTTCTAGAACTTAGACACAGATCTCTTCTCCTTCACAGCTGGAGGTTTGTTACGAGTGAATCCAGTCTTCTATGTACTCCTCCAGATGCACAGATCCATCTCCTCCTATAGGAGTTTAGGCCTAAGGCACTATTCTGCGTTTCTGATGTGATTCAGCTGCAATGTCAATGAGGAGTGCTAGCTGTCTAAAGTGAAATTGTTGCGGACCCTTTACACAGGGCTAGGCACGAGGCCACAATCTTGGATGTTTTCTGATTGTAGAAGCTGCTGAGTGTCATGAGGACTGGCTAGCTGTACAGAGTGAAAATTGTTTGCAGCCACTTATTATGAGTGAGGCAGAATTCACCGCTCCCTACATACGACCGGGCGAAAGAAGTAATTAGTAGAGCCTCACCAATGAAATGCAAGGAGGTGGGATCCGACTTCAGCACTGGGGACAGTGTTTACAGAAACCGAAGATAAGGATTCCGTGAAAACAAGTTCAGCTTTGCAAATGACATCCAATTGCAAAGTTGCTTGTTTTCACTGTCCCTTGTTCTGAAGACCATTTAATGAAATGATAAACCCCCTTTAAGGAGAGATATAAATCAACCCTGTAGTATCAGGCAAAAATGGGGGAACAGATAGAAGTATATATTAGAGTATAGACAGTACAGCGCAAAGAGGGTTAGAGGCTAGGCAAAAGAAAATAATGAGATATTAAAAAGATATTGAGACCTAATCGTAGTAGTTGATGCATGTGCAATCTTGAGTGCAGTCTGCCGTGTAAATGTGTAATCGTGGTCTGCAGGTTTTTCAGCCTTCCCTACCTTGGCCATGTCCCTGAGTATCGCATACCTTGTGCTTTTTGATACTCCAGTAACGTTGCAGCTCTGAAATATGGCAGAACTGGTGGCTATTGGCATCTTGGCAGCTTCACGCTTGATTTTCCTCAATTCATGGGCAGTTATTTTGTGCCCTTTTTTTTTCAACACGCTTCTTGCGACCCTGATGGCTGTTTGCCATGAAACGCTTGATTGTCAAACTTTTGAAGCATGATCACCGCACAATTTCAAGACTGCAAGACATCACACAATTCGTGACTTTTCAGAGTCCGTCAAATCTCTCTTCTGACCCATTTTGCCAAAGGAAAGAAAGTTGCCTAATAATTAAGCACACTTTATATAGGGTGTGGATGTCATTAGACCACACCCCTCCTCATTGCAGAGATGCACATCACCTGATTTACTTAATTGGTAGTTGGCTTTCAAGCCTATACAGCTTGGAGTAGGACAACATGTATAAAAAGGATGATGTGATCAAAATACTCTTTTGCCTAATAATTCTGCACACAGTGTAAATGTGTAATCGTGGAGCTTGCCAGGTCTGCGCGGGTAAATGTGCAATCAGGGAGCTTGCCACGTCTGCGCGTGTAAATGTGAAATCAGGGAGCTTGCCACGTCTGCACGTGTAAATGTGCAACCTGGGCGCTTGCCAGGTCTGCGCGTGTAAATGTGCAACCAGGGTGCTTGACAGGTCTTTGCGTGTAAATGTGCAATCAGGGAGCTTGCCACGTCTGCACGTTGTAAATGTGCAATCAGGGAGCTTCCACGTCTGCGCGGTGTAAATGTGCAATCAGGGAGCTTACCACGTCTGGCGCGGGTAAATGTGCAATCAGGGAGCTTGCCACGTCTGCGCGTGTAAATGTGCAATCAGGGAGCTTGCCACGTCTGCGCGGGTAAATGTGCAATCAGGGAGCTTGCCACGTCTGCGCGTTTAAATGTGCAATCAGGGAGCTTGCCACGTCTGCGCGGGTAAATGTGCAATCAGGGAGCTTGCCACGTCTGCGCGGGTAAATGTGCAATCAGGGAGCTTGCCACGTCTGCGCGGGTAAATGTGCAATCAGGGAGCTTGCCACGTCTGCGCGGGTAAATGTGCAATCAGGGAGCTTGCCACGTCTGCGCGGGTAAATGTGCAATCAGGGAGCTTGCCACGTCTGCGCGGGTAAATGTGCAATCAGGGAGCTTGCCACGTCTGCGCGGGTAAATGTGCAATCAGGGAGCTTGCCACGTCTGCGCGTGTAAATGTGCAATCAGGGAGCTTGCCAGGTCTGCGCGTGTAAATGTGCAACCAGGGCGCTTGCCAGGTCTGCGCGTGTAAATGTGCAATCAGGGAGCTTGCCAGGTCTGCGCGTGTAAATGTGCAACCAGGGAGCTTGACAGGTCTTTGCGTGTAAATGTGCAACCAGGGCGCTTGCCAGGTCTTTGCGTGTAAATGTGCAACCAGGGCGCTTGCCAGGTCTTTGCGTGTAAATGTGCAACCAGGGCGCTTGACAGGTCTTTGCGTGTAAATGTGCAATCAGGGAGCTTGACAGGTCTTTGCGTGTAAATGTGCAACCAGGGCGCTTGACAGGTCTTTGCGTGTAAATGTGCAACCAGGGCGCTTGCAGGTCTTTGCGTGTAAATGTGCAACCAGGGCGCTTGACAGGTCTTTGCGTGTAAATGTGCAATCAGGGAGCTTGACAGAACTGAACTTGGGTAAATACGTTGAGGTGCAGCCAAAGCCATGAAGCATATGATGAGGAAATGTGGCCGGAGTCAACTGCATTAAATCAGTAAGGATGCAGTGTGTGTGCGCACCTTAATGAATGTTGCAATTGTGTAAAGTGTCTGAGCTTGCATAAGTGAGAATGGCTTCAAGAATCAGCCCGCTCATGCAAAAGACAACGGCCTCAAGCCAGAAGTGGGTTAAAAAATTATGGAAAATGAGAATCCTGCTGGATTAATTTCTGTCCGTGGGTCAAAAATCTGCATAGAAAACTACAGTGGTGTATTCTGAAAAAAGCTGCTGTTTGTGGAACTACCTTCAAGAAAATGTCTCTCCACAAGAAACCATTTGTCTGAAATAAAGCGGAGTATATCTGGGACCAAAGTTGATCCACACTCTACATAGAAAGCATAAAGGAAGGAGTAACTAGTTAAACATTACTGTAGAAAAAAGGCTTACAACTCGGACTGCTGACATGTGGTGCTTCCAATACAACCTCAATTCATAAGATGCAAGCAAAAGTGTACCCAAGTGCCAAGAAGCTCATTCACAGCTACTGAGAAAGTGCAATAAAACGTCTAATTGGTCCTGGATGAGGTCATGACTTTACAGCTTTTACGATTTCTAATCCCATTTTTAAAAATGAATGGAAACTGATCATTGTGGTAATTAACAAAAAGGTTACAGGAAATACATTTAGGAAAAGGTTTGCTGAATCCTTTAATTCCCATGATTATCTTTTCTCAGAATTCATTCAGAACCACAACTCTAAGTCTAGCCTTGTTCTCATCGTCCATCATCAGTTTTCCGTATATGCTCAGCTATCATTTTATCATAGCAGAGACCTATTACAATCTACATTTTTATCCAAAACTACTTAGTTCCTTTTATTAGAAATGTGAAGTAATCTTGCATGCATGCCTCAAGATAATGGATTTCTACAATTGAGGAAATGCCTTTCTCCATGCCTACTCAACCACTTAAAGGGAACCTGTCACATAGGTTATGCCCCCCTTGTTGAGGACAGCACAAGCCAGTGTCAGACCTGCTGTTTCCAGCGCTGTGTCCCTTATTCTGTAAGATGCTGTAGTTTTACAGCATTTACCCCTCAAATCTTATTCTTGAGCAGGTTAGCCCCACCCACCAAAGGCTAGCCCCACCCACCTGGCAGTTATTCTCATGTTTCTACCTATTCAAAGTAATAGGTTAATCAGTTGAGGTGGGCAGGGCTAGCCTCAGGTGGGCGGGGTTTGAAAAAAAACTAACTGACTTTTCTGGCTTAAAACATCAGATTTGAGCATTAAATACACAAAAACTACAGCATCTTACAGAATAAGGGACACAGTGCTGGGAACAGCAGGTCTGACACCAGCTTGTGCTGCCCTCAGCAAGGGGGGCATAATCTATGTGACAGGTTCCCTTTAAGTCTGTGTTAACAGGCAGCAGTAACATATGGTACATCAAAGTACTGTGTGACAAAACTCAAAACTGCACACACTTTACTTTTTTTTTCTTTTATACAGGTGAAAAAGGTAAGAAACGCACAGGCAATAACTTCGGCTTTGCTGTGTGGTAATTTCCCCATGCACAATATCACTGTGTATTAACTTAATCAGAGATAGAAGGCCATACCTACCACTACAAAGACAGGTCAAAACTGCAAAAGGTGGGTAATACGTATAAACGGTCTCATACACCTATTGACAAGCTGACTGTTTAGTATATTTCAGTACACAAGGTAAAACACAGTTCACACCAGGATGCAGAGAAGCCACAGAACTATAGGGGAAGATTGCTCAAGTGAAAAACTACTGACACACAACCACTCACACACCTTCTTTCCATGAGGAAGGGACTGCTAGTATTACAACTGCACAGTTAGAGGGGTATTCCCATTTCATTAGCTTTAAACATGTAGGCAAAGGTAAATAAAAAGACTAAGGCCATAATTATCAGTGGTCTTGTAGGTCTTCCATTTTCTAATTATTGCTCCCACAGTTGATTCCTTTACACCAACCTGCTTGCCTATTGCAGGTTCAGTCTTCCCAGCCTGGTGCAAGGCTACAATTCTGTTTCTGGTGTCTTTCCACAGCTCTTTGGTCTTCCCCATAGTGGAGTTTGGAGTGTGACTGTTTGGGCTCGTTCACACGGCTTATTTCGCAACGGATTTACAGCCGTATTTACGGCCGCAAATCCGTTGTGAAATCCATTACAAACAAGTAACTGGCCATTTAATATTGGTTTTAATGGGAAATACGTGTCGTCATTTAGACGACACGTATTTCCATGCCGGATTGCGGCCGCAATCCGTCCGGAAACACAATGTGCGTGTCACTTATTTCCGGACGGATTCACCCCATATTTGAATGGGGATATGAAATCTGTCGGGAAATCAGTGCCAAATACGTGCCACACTTAGTGACACTTCTTTGCAACTGATTTCAGAACGTATTTACGTCGGAAATCCGACGTGAATCAGTTCTGGAATCAGCCGTGTGAACATAGCCATTGAGGTTGTGGACAGGTGTCTTTTATACTGATAAGTTCAAACAGGTGCCATTACTACAGGTAATGAGTGGAGGACAAAGGAGCCTCTTAAAGAATGTTACAGGTCTGTGAGAGCCAGAAATCTTGCTTGTTTGTAGGTGACCAAATACTTATTTTCCACCATAAATTGCAAATAAATTCTAAATTAGACAATGTGATTTTTTGGGATTTGTTTCCTCATTTTGTCTCTCATAGTTGAGGTCTACCTATGATGGCCATTACAGGCCTCTCATCCTTTTAAGTTGGAGAACTGCACAATTGATGGCTGACTACATACTTTTTTTTTGCCCACTGTAAATGGCTTCTCACTTGATGGTGTCATACGATTAGCAGTACAACCCACTGTAGGGCATAAAAGGTCCCAATGGGACATGTGTCCGTGCTGCCAATAACCCTTTACTTGGGTTGGGTATCTGCACCTCGGTACCAAAAGTAATCCAAAATGTAGTATCCTTCTGTGAACAAGAGGGATAACGGAGGGGAAAATTTACTGCCGCTGAACACTATTTTCCGGTAAATGTAGGACTATAAAACAGAGGTAAAATCTGGTCCTCTGTCTGAGGAAGGGCATCATGCGCACACACAAAACGCGTAGCCCTTATCGCTTGTTATTTTTATAATTTGCCTTAGTGGTTCATAATAAATTATACTTTAACAGATTTTATCTGTTTTATAATTTTATATATACTGTGGCAGTGCGACCTTAAAAGATCGCATTTCTCCGCCATTAGATGTTCTGCAGCAGCTGAGTTCCAAGTTATGGGTTACCAAGTTGCTGCCTATCAGTGAGGAAGGTCAGCAGTCTGGCAAGGGTAACCAGGAGTTAATTACTCAGGTGGTAATTAGGAGGGTGCTCAGCTGCTTGTCCAACTCAGAGGCCTGTTAAATAGTCTGGTCTTCAGTGTACCAAGGGGGAGTGTGGCTCACAGTCAGAGGAGGACGGGTGCAGGCCCTGCCTAGGAGAGTATCCTGGGTGCTTTCCCCCCAGGCTTGAGAGAAGCCAGACCCAAGGCTATCCTGTACAGTGTTGAGTACAGTTTGTGGGGCGGGGTGGGTAGACCCAGACCATGCTAGAGGGGACCCCTCTGTACGTTTAGTTAGTGGCTGAACGGCCCTAGGATTTATTTTGCTTGCTGTATATGTTTTGCTGTGTTGAAGAATAAAGCTGGCGGAGGCCAGACTTCAAGAGAATCCTGTGCGACTTGCTGTTCCGTTTACCAAAGCGGCGATCCCAGAGCGGGGAGTGCCCCCCAGGCCGGGCCAAGATGGCGGGCCCCGAAACATGAGTGAAACGCTTACATATGGGGGGAGGTATGCAATGGGCACATCGGCATCAGGACTGACACAGTAACTGAATTGGCGCAGTGCCGCAAGAATTGGTGCATGTGTTGCACAATTGAACGGGCACAAGAGTGCTGAACCAGTGGACTGGTTAATTTTTGCACAGTGTTGGGGCTGTGGGGTTAAGTTAAAGGGCCAGCAGCCAAACCATCACTGCTTCTGAAAAGTGACTGTGCATTGGAAGGATGGTTTGCTGATCCTAAAAAAGCTGCATAGGATTCCCTTACAGCCGCTTTTGAAAGGGCCAGACCCCCCCCCCCCCCCCCCCCCCGCACAGGGACTGTGTGTTTGCTGTACCGAGACTGGTTCTGTCTGAACTTTTACCAGCTGGGGAAAGCATGGGTCTCAGGACGCACTCAAAGTCCTGGAGGGGAGGGCAGGTCATGTGTGAGTTGGTGCACCCTGGGACAACCCGACAAGCAGCACCAGATGACCACAACCAACCAAAGTCCTGGTGGGGAGGGCTGGTCATGTGTGAGTTAGTACACCCCAGGACCTCCCAGCAAGCTGTACCTCCCTAACCTTAACCAACCAAAGCCCAGGCGGGGCAAAGGCAAGTCAAAAAAGGGGACCTGGTTTTCTGTTGTTGCCAGGAGCAACCCTTTCTCTTCCGCAAAAAAGGGGCTGGTTTAGGCGTATGAGAAACTGCTAGTTAAGGACCCGGGGAATGGCGAGTGGGTGGGATCCAATTTGAGGTTGATCTGGACTGTCGGCAGAACTGACCCAGAAGTAATACCCTTTATGAGGACCCGACCAGGACCTGGTGAGACTGTGGTTATATGTTTTGAGACTTGTCTTGGGGCTGTCGATCATGTGCTTGAGATACATCAGGGGCTGCGGGTGGAAATCATACTTGGCAGAGACTTTCCACTTTTCTGGCAGTTGTGAGGGCCAGAGGTGGCGCCAGGTGGAGAGAGCGCCATGTCCGGGAAAGTGCCCCCTGCAGAGACTGGTGTGCCACTGGCTAAAAGGGAAGAGCTGGAATTGTCATCTGTTAAAGTCCCTAAGAACAGGGGGGGCGACTCCTCACTGATTAGCAGTCTAAATGCCAAACAGGATGTGATAAATGTACGCCCAGATAAAATGGAGTCCCTAAGTGACCTGCATGCTGTTGTTTCCAAGGGCAACCAACTTCATCCACAGGGGACCGCTGCCACCATCCAGCAGAGGGAGTCCAGCTTGAGGTGTCACACAGCAGCAGGAAGTGTTGTTGACCGTTTTCTCATCAGGGAGCCAGAGGAGTCACAGCCTAAGATCTGGGAGTTCCAGATGGGTGGAATCCCACCTCTGTCTGATGAGGACTGTCACCGAGATGTGTCCAGAAGGTCCAGTGTCATTGTCCAAACCGTGGAGACCCAACTGGAATGGGGTTTAAGACTGTTCCTGTTACTAATGACTTTATCTATGGAGACAGTTAAACGTACACATGAATTGGGGGTGAGGATTTGGGCCCGGGGGCTGGACGGAGGTCCAGAGATGCCGCCAGGCCAGAAGACTCCAGGAAGCAGTTGCCGGACTGTTGGAGAGGGACTGGTCAAGTCTGATGGACTCAACGTATTGCATGCTGAGTCTATTGAAAATGTTATTTTTGTGAAAAATGCTTTGTCTGAACAGGAGGGTGCCAGTAGCAGTCAGACGTCTGCTGCACCTGCGGGGGAAGTGAAGGAAACATCCCCGCACATGACTGCAGTAAGTCAGTTAGACAGGGCTAATGAGAGAAGTGCCCAGGGAAAGGTGTCCCTGGACAATAATGAAGTTAGTGCAGAGAGTGAGCTAGACTCTTTAGAAATGACAGCTCCAGCAGTGGAGCAAACTAACTCAAGTGTGCCCCTAGAGGTTGGGGTTAACAGCGCTAAGAGTATTGCAGAGGATGTGTGCCCTGTGAGAGGGGAGCTAAGGTGGTTGCCAGTAGCAACAAGGTATCCAATGCTCTTCCGGTGGGGAAAAGTCATGAGTAAGAATGCCCCGTTACAGCTATAGCAGAAGAGAAGGCTAGTTCATTCCCTGTAGGTGATAGTGGGTCTGAGTGTAATGCAGAAGTTATGAGTCCCGGAAGTGTTGGCCATGAAGGAAAATATGTTATTTCTTGTGAAACCAATGTCATCTCTAGTAGCAACCAAGTGCCTTCTGCTACTAGGGATCTAGAAGAGGTGAATGTGTTGCAAGAGCTACACCCTGCACGCGTGGTGCAGGTCAGGGAAAGGCTAGAGACAGAATGTGGTTGCCCTGCTAGTAGGTGTGAAGTAATTGGGGTCCAGGTGGTAACCGTATCCCCAAACAGCACCATAGACATAGCAGACTCAGAGATGGAGAAGGGTATGAACCATGTACAAGGGTCCAGTATTGACTCTAAGGTACCAGATGAGCCTTATAGCATGCCAGGTGCAGGAGTGGTTCTAACGGACACAGAGTTCTCCCGTGGTAACGGGTACCGGAGATACGGAGGAAGAATCTCCCCATTGGGAGCTGCTAGACACAGCTGATGGGAGTAGGTGCTCAAGCACAAGTGAGGTACAGAGGAAAAAAAGAGGGAAGTAAACAGATGGTTGTGAGATGCCGGATAATCCAGTGAAGATTGAGGTAGGCAGTAAGGGAGACCAGGTTCCCTATGGGAAGGAGCAGGTGTATACACTACAGCAAGGAGAAAGTCGGGACACTGCTGTGGAGATGATTGGTGCAGACGGGTTTGAACAGGGTCCTAGGAAAGGGATTCTGTCCTCCCAGCCAGAGGGTCTTAAACCCAGCATAATGGAGATTAGTTTTGGGACAGAGGCTGCACCTCAGGTTTTTAAGATGCAATGCAACAGGGTCTCTACTGTTACAGAGCAGGAGTATGATAGGCCCGCGTCAGAGGAAAGTACACCTGCTGAGATAGGGAACATGGGTCAAATACATGGGATCGGTGGCAGTCCCCATGTGACGGTAGGTGAGGTCCAAGGGTCTTGTAGTGGCCCCAGGGTGGTCCTGCAGACTCAGAACTAAAAGACATGAAGATGATCAGTGAAGAAAAGTGTAATTTGGGGAATGTCTCAGGATTATGGTGAGTGGCCCCCCGATGGGTCTTTAGTAGGGAACAGTTTAGACAGATGGCAGGAAGATGCTGTACCAGTGGTGGTGGTAGAGATACTCCTAGGATAGTCGTGAGTTGTACGTTAGTGCAAAGACAAGCTCCAGCTCTATTGGGTTGGGAAAAGGAAAGGATTGTGACCTGGCGGTTGCCCAATATAGCCTGAGTGAGTGCTGGGAACCTGCCGTAGATCAGGGTATGGACTCCCTGGTTTATTTATTGAGGAGTAGGAGAGAGGTTACCCTGGGCAACAGGTAGAAGTTCAGAGAGAACCAGTAGTGATAGATCAGCCAGGGCTCAGGAACAAGAGGATAGCATAATCCTGGTTAGGGAGGCGTTGTCCTTAGCAACAGGTTACAACATAGGTGTTAACTGGGATGAGCGACAGGTCACAGTTAGCGGGGAAAAGAGAATAAGTAGGAGGTTGGTGGATGACTACTGTACTCTTTCGGTGGAAAGTACTGTGTCCCTCAAAGTAAACCAGCTGCTGAGTGTCTTGCAAGGATGGATACCACAGAATAGGTGCTTTGACCCTGGAGGGAAAGGGTTTTTTGCAAGGTGAAAAGGCCTACGGCCTTTATCAAAGGGGAGGGGTATGTAGCGGTGCGACCTTAGAAGATCGCATTTCTCCGCCACTAGATGTTCTGCAGCAGCAGCTGAGTTCCAAGGTATGGGTTACCAAGTTGCTGCCTGTCAGTGAGGAAGGCCAGCAGTCTGGCAAGGGTAACCAGGAGTTAATTACTCAGGTGGTAATTAGGAGAGTTGCTCAGCTGCTTGTACAACTCAGAGGCCTGTTAAATAGTCTGGTCTTCAGTGTACCGAGGGGGAGTGTGGCTCACAGTCAGTGAAGGACGTGTGCAGGCCCTGCCTAGGAGAGTATCCTGGGTGCTTTCCCCCCAGGCTTGAGAGAAGTCAGACCCAAGGACTATATTTACAGTGTGAGTACTTGTTTTTTGGGGGGCTGGGTAGTAGACCCCGACCACTGCTAAGAGGGACTCTCTGTACGTTTAGTTAGTGGCTGGACGGCCTAGGATTTATTTTTGCTTGCTGTATATGTTTTGCTGTGTTGAAGAATAAAGCTGGCGGAGGCCAGATGTAATGAGAAACCTGTGTCACCTTGCTGTTCCGTTTACCAAAGTGGCGATCCCAGAGCGAGAGTGTCTCCCAGGCCGGGCTAAGATGGCGGCCGAACATGAGTGAACGCTTACAATACTAACAAATAATGTTCAGCGCCAGTAGATTTTCTCTTTCATAATACCTCCTATATTTGCATGTATGTATGTATGTATGTATGTATGTATGTATGTATGAGTATGGTTATATATATATATATATATATATATATTTATTTGTGTGTGTGTATTTCTTTTATATATTACAGAAGGTAATTTTTATATAGTATAGATTTCCCCTATATCTGGGGCTGCTCTGTGTGTTTTCAGCCATTTGTAAATTCCTTAAAATATTTCCTGGAAATCTACAATCTAACAAAATTAAATACCTAATCAAGTATTCACAATCAAACCAGATAGGGGGTCACATTTTAATCTGTATGAAATAAATATCTGTTTTATTGGAACAGGAAGGCAGCAGCGAAACTCATATCTTTGTCTATTTATATGTCTGCAATTAACTTAGGTCCTGTAATTCAATTTTATACAGACAAATGATATTGTGCTACCCCCCCAGTTCATAAATCATACCCATGATTAACTTTGTCATTTGTCTTTGTACCATTTGCGATTTGTAAATATCTCTGTGTAGAGAACAAAAGTGCAATCCATATCTCGGCAGCTATATTAAGACACCGGAATGTGAAATGACAGGATCAAAAATCTTTTCTTGTTCTTTCAAAAAAGCAGCATTAGTCCTGGCAGAGACGACTCTCTACAGACATGGACATTTTCCAAGCGCAACTAAGACATTGTTCTTCTGCACCAATATTAGATATCCGACGTGCTAATATGCATGCTTTTTAATACAAAGCTTTAAAGTGAAAGTCATAAATTATACCAATTCTACATTACATGTAAAAACATTACAGAATTTGCATTGATTCTACAGCTAAAAAGAAACCGTTCTTAATGAAATATCACATCTGTTCATACATATGAACATTACACGTTAGTAAGAGTTTAGCACGTACAATAGGAGAAAAATAAAGCTGTAGATTTTCAAAGAAAAACACATCACAATGTAAATATTTTAGTCAGTATAATGTACAATATGAGGAATGGGGCTCATCTCATTGATTAGCTTCAAATATGTAGGCAACGATAATTAAAAGGGTTTTGCCACAAAGTAAAATTAACGTGGGAAATTTGTATATTAAATAAACATTTTCACCATTCATCATTATTAAAAATTTTGCACCGTTTTTGTCTTAGCTGCTCCTTTAGTGATCCATTGTTTACAGCACATCTCCAGGGGATACGACCAGGGCTGAGAGCTTCTCAGTCTTGGTCACACATGCTCAGACATCACCTCTCCTCTCAGGCAGCTACTGAGTGTTCAACCCCAGGTGCTGTCATTCTATTCCCGTCCTCTGTGATCCTTAGTAATTAGTCAAACAGTGTAAATAAATAAAAAAGAAACCTCAATGAGCTATGTGCAGTGATAAAGAGAAATGAAATCCACAGGATTGGTTCCTGCAGGGATTTGAACCGAGGACCCTTGTACCTGGAGGAAAAAGTTTTACCTCGGAGCTACAATGTAGCTACTTACAGTTCTACACATAACATCCCTTTCTTAGACTACAGAGAGGAAAGGCCTGGTGAAAGGCCTGAGCACACAGAGCTGACGACCTTGATGCAGGAGGTATGAAATGAGATTGTGGCAAAACCCCTTTAAAGATCATTACCAAATACATCACTGTTCTAATTTTGCTTTACTACAGAGAGAGATCAGTTTACACAAGCTTCTTTGGTTACCAACACCTCTGCTCTAGTCCTGGCGGGATGGAGACCTCACTCTCCCCTGTATCTGATTAAGGCCCCGTTCACACGACGGATTTGGCCGCTGTTATGGCCGCGGGTCCCAACGCGGTTTCCACCGCCAAATCGTGTTTACTTTATTAACATGGTTTCCTATGGGAAACCGCGTTAATATTCACACTCCGCGGGTTTGGCCGCAGCTCCGAGGCCAAACCCATGCGTGTGAAGAACTCTCCTGTCAATTCCTGACAGCGAGTTCTTTGCGCGGCGGCCGCACGGTGCTGCCGCGGTTTGCACCCTGCTATTAATTTGCATGGGGGCAAACCCTCGGCGCAAGCCGTGCCCCAAACTACGCCCCTCCCACGTCGAGACCACGCCCACGCCGCAAACCCGCGTCGGGAGACGCGAGTTTGCGCCGCGGTGCTACGAGGCTTTGGCTGCGGCGAAGCCCGTGGCCAAAACCGTCGTGTGAACGGGGCCTAACAGCACAGAGGCTTGTTAAGCTTGCTTAGTGAGAGACGTTAATCCTTTAAAGCTCTGTAGCCTTGTCCCTGCTATTTAAACCCCTCCATTACTAATGTCCCTCTAACAGGCTCAGCTAGGAATAGCAGATGTGTGTTTGTAGCTAAATCTGGGCAAAACATATTGTTTAGTTGCTAAGTTATACAATAACTGTTGGAATTGAGAATATAGTCCTCACAAATAATAATGCTAATGAGCATTGTTAAAAAAAACTGTATTTAGGTTTTGCTAGAGTATATAATTGGGGAAGAGTGGAGACCCCCCGCCACATTGTCATTTTGCACAGTAAAGGTATGTTCACACGGCGTATTTGGGAGACATGTTTTGGCACATAACTGCGCAGCAACACGCCCAAATGACGCCCACAAATACGGTAATTCATAGCGGGCTACGATTACCTGCCGTCTTCCCTGCTGTACAATATGCGTCGGGAGAAGAAGTAACATGTCAGTGGGAGTGCTTCAGAAGTACATGCTTGCCAGCGCATACTTCTGAAGCAACAGGTGTATTGCAGGCATATAGCAGCACGCACAGTACGCGTCGAATATGCCTTCAATACGCTATGTTACGCTAGTTCTGGTTTTCCACCATGTATGCAGTAGGATCCCTGGTAGAATGAGTTGGACGCCTCTGAAGCTGCAGCGTCGTCTCTTCTCCTCAAAAGAGACGCTAAGCAAGCTCAATGATGCTGCTTTCTTCAGAGACATCTGGCTCGCAATATTAAGTATTTCCCCACACAACCATTGTTTAATAAGTATAAACAAAAACAATGGGGGATATGTAGGAAACTTACCGCCAACACGCCAGTTCTCAATCGACAGAGGAGCTTAGAACGCGACAGCATGCATAAACCTGTCGTATGTGGGTTCACAAGTCTGGCGTGTGCTATGCCTTGCACAGCGTATCTTTGGTGCATGGCATAGCTTTGGCGCATTCAAAAGTGTCGTGCCTGGTGCAAGTTTTGGTGTACAACAGTTCATACATCTATAGGACAGGGCTACAATAGTTTTTTGCCACAAGATACGCCAAAAAACTGGCGCAGTCCCGTTCATTCATGCCGCCCAAAGTTCACAATCTGGGGTTGAATTTAACTATATTCTACAGTCTATTTATATGGGACAACTCATTTTAGGAGCTGCCCAGAATTACAGGTTTTTTAAGCATTCCCATAAATAAGTAAATTAATACAAATACATTTACTTACCGTATATACTCAAGTATAAGCTAAGTTTTTCAGCCCAAAAATTTGCTGAAAAATCCCTCCTCGGCTTATACTCGAGTCACTGTCAGCGCCGGCCGCTGCGATGGCCCGGGCGCTGGCAGGGACACATCAGTTATATCATGCTCCTCTGGGGGTCGCAAATAGCTGAATCCCGAGTTTGCCGGCAGTGTCCGTACGCTGCTGTGGCCCGTGCGTTGTCGGCAATCTTTGCAGCTGTATGCGACTCCTGGGAGTGCATACAGCTTAATCTCTGGTCACCCGTCAGCGTCCAGGCACTGCCATGCCCCGGGCACTGGTGGGGATCACTTCGGCTGTATGCGACTCCTGGGATCGCATACAGCCGAAGACTCTATCGCGAAGCAGAGAGCGAGCGCTCCCTGCTCCGCAATAGAATTCCGGAAGGCCACAAGAAGACATTCGGCCTTCCAGAGTCTCCGGCACAGGAAGCGTGCTATGTCATCACACTGCCTGTGTGGCCTGATGACACCATGCGGCCTGTGCCAGAAATGCCTCTACCTGTCTTTAATTACCTATACCTGCCTATGAGGGGACATGTACCTGCCTATACCTGCTGTGGGGGACCTATACTTGCCTATACCTGAGGGGACATATACCTGTCTACACCTGCCTAGGGGGTAAATAAACCGTCTATGGGGATATTACTACCTATATCTGCTTTATGGGGACATTACACGCCTACACCTGCCTAGTGGGGTCATATACCTGCCCTATGAAAGTTTATTGGTATCCAATTATTTATTTTTTTTAATGTACCAGTAGCCGCTGCATTTACCACCCCTAGTTTGTACTAGAGTCAATATTTTTCCCCAGTTTTTTGTGGCAAAAGTAGGTGCCCAGCTATATACTTTAGGTCGCTTATACTCGTACATAAGTACTAATATAATAATGGGTAAAACCATACATCACCTCCATGTGCATCACAGCCCTATACATGGTCTACATGATCTTATCATGTGTCTGTTACTAGTCCTTACGGTCTGTAGATCCAGCACTAACTATTAAAATAACAATGCTTATTTAGGATTAATAGTCGTGCTTGTTTTGTGCAAATGCCTAGGACGAAGCACTCCTGAGAAGTATTCTCCACCTCAGTTAAGCAAAAAAAAAAAAAACCCTGGTTTTCAGCAAGGATCATATTGTAGAACACAAGGGTTCAACCAACGGTGCTCATGGCCATGAGGGAAAATAGCTTGGACATAATTCCTCTGCACAGTTCAGGGTGTCATACATTAGATTAAGCAGAGTGATTACATAGGCTGAGCATGAAATGGAATCCATAGGAAAGAAATAACCACACTTCAGAGATGGACGCATTCCCAGGTTAATAATCATTTTCACAGTGATTTGTAAATGAAAGCTCTCCCACAGCTTTGCTTCCTGTAATTGATGAATAATAATAACTTTCTATACATGAGGGAAATCATGGACATCAAAATGAGATCTCACAACAGAAGCCTTTTTAGAAAATTTACTGTACAAACCAGTAAAACTGCCGATAAGAAATGTGAAGAATAGTTCTGGGGAACATCCAGTAACTGGAAGGTTATATACGGAAGCGTTGGTTGAAGCCCAATAGTTCATGTCATTCAATAACCACCACCCTCATGTCATTCATTCCAGTGGTCAGGAAGCTGGATCATCTGTGAAAAACCATCGTATTTCAGGGTGTGCAGACGGCAATCCAACAACACACCAAATCACTGATTATCAGGATACTTGACAAGCTCATTATCAGGTTTACGATAAAAGTCTCACAACAGAAAATGGAAAAACTGCTTTTTCCGAGGATGTATTGATCTCATTACCCCAAAGACCAGCGAGGGCCATTTGTTCTAGGATCTGAAACAATGTTTTCTGAACCTCTTAATGCCGCAAATTTTAGTTTACATTGTGTTGGTTTTTATCTCCCCACTTTCAAGGAGTCATAACTTTTAATTAAATTTCTCCATGTAAATAGAGGTATGAGGGCTTGTATGTTGCAGGATGCAGGACAACATGTACTTTTTAATGGTAACAACTATATCATATATTGCACTGGTAAACAAAAAAATTCTTTGATAGGTGGAACGTGAAAAAAAACCCCCAAAAAACACCATTTTTGTTTCCTAACCCAAACCCTTCTCTCCTTCACTGGTTAATTAGTTAGTTTTCTTTTTACTTTCTTCCCCCCACTCCTTACACTCTTTGATATGTCTCATCTGGATTCATGTGTTTATACATTATATACGTTAAATCTTTTTGATCTCTCATAATAAGTGTTGAACACGAAAAAAGGTTTTAAAATGGTTTAAATCTGGGCTGCAGCACCATTTTCTGAGACCAATAACTTTTTTGTTTTCCCATTTATGAGCTGAATGGTATTTTTCATTGGAACCACTTTTTATTCCATGGGAATTGGGTATTTTCTGGCACTGGGTATTTTTCATGAACACTGTGATACCAATTAAGTTTATTTTACTTGTATTTTTAAAAATTGTACTTTTAGTCCTCTTAAAGAGTACCTATCACCTCCACACAAAATATAATTCTAGATTAAATTATAAGACTTTTTTCCAATACATGTCAATAGCAATGCAGAGGGCACATGTCATCATTACAGGGGAATATATTTTACTTTCTTACTAGCTCTGTATGTAGCAAGGATTCTTTCGGTTGAGCTATAACCACCTGAGCAGGGGGACCTGAGGACATAGCTGCCAACATACAGATAGACAACAGGCACAGCACTACTGAGGAACATAGTGTACATTACAGTGCATCTACATTACCGCTGATAGTGTTATATTCCACACAGCCATATGCAGCTCCGAGAAAATCAGTGGCACATGATTAGACTACACTCCCCCCCTGCACAGTGGTCTCTTCCATCTCAGAGGCAGAGATTAGATACAACTAACTATCTTCCATCAAGCTTCAGGTGCCGACGTCCAGAGCTGTCTTAAGGTGCCAGCCGCTTTTTTAAAAAACAGAATTACAGTGAAAATGCTTTGATTTCCCTAATGAATCATATTTAAAGAAGTGTTTGTATTTTAGTCTACTGTTATTTCATGAGGTTTCCCTGGAGTTGATACTCTTTAAGGCACTTGATCACTGTAGCATAAGGGTACTAAGGGTAGTAAGATGGGTAAGATGGCAGCCATGGAGGCCTTCTTTGGGAAACCAACTGGAACCCATTAATATTGGCATATAGTATAGTTTTTTTGTATTTGTCGGGCATTTCATTTTTAGATGACCTGGACAACCAATTTCATATAGTAACACCGCATTCAAAAAAGCTGCACACATACAGTAGTTATTCGCATCAGTTATTGACCATGATGGAGGCTTACTATCTAACTTCTCTAAGACTCGCATATAGGGTATGTCACTTGGCCTAATTGCAGCCCATACTTTAGGGCAGAAGTGCACTGCAATACCCCCCACACACACCCAACGTGCGGTCCACAATTCCAGTAAAATCATAGCACTTATTGAGTGCTAATGAGTTTACACCATATTTCCCGATGCGTACTGAGAAAGGAGTGACAAGGAGTGACATGTCACTTCTTTCCAGCACAAAAAACATCAGTGAATGGAGCCCGACACAGAGTTCTTTAGAAGTATGCGCTGGCCAGCAGTACTTCTAAAACACACAGCATATAGCGGCACGCACAGTACCACCATACAGTGGTGCTTAGAAGTTTGTGAACCCTTCAGAATATTTCGTATATTTGCATAAATTTACCCTTAGGGCATGTTCACACGGCGATTTTGGACGAGGTTTTGAGCAAGGTTTTCGGAGCATTTCCTCGTCCAAACCACATCAAAACCTCGCCTGAAACACGCTTCTGTCAGACAAGTTTTGGACAAGGCATTGAATTTGTTTTGGATCAGGATTATGACGAGGTTTTCACCCCATACAAATAAATAGCCAGGACAAAAAAAGGCGCCGGAAACGCGCCAAAAACCACACTAAAAAACGCGCCGAAAACCACACCTAAACAACGCCTACAACGCACTTCAAGAATTTACATGACACTTCTTTTTCAGTGCTACCAAAGAAGTGTGTAAAAACCTCGTCGTGTGTGAACTACAACGAGGTTTTACATAGGAATCAATTAAATGAACTGGGGACGTTTTGGAAGCATTTTGGATGAGGCTTTGGGCGAGGAAACGCTCCGAAAATCTCGTCCAAAAACGTTGTGTGAACATGGCCTAAGGCTATCATATTTTCACACAAAACCTAAAAGTAAACAAAAACATATAAGGATATGTTTTTTGGGCCGTTTTTTAGCGCGTTTTACGCGATGGAAAACAGCCCAAGATCAGACTCAGATAAGTTTCAAATCATTCCACAATGAATATAATATAATACACCTTGTGTAAAATACACCTTCTTGTTCACATGAAGCATATTTCAAAAGCGTAATTGCGAGATGTTTTCTTGGATGCAGTTACGGCTGTAAAAATAAGTGACGTCAATTCTTGAAACGTTTTTCGCTTGTAAAATTCCCAACAGTCAACAAAAACGCTTCAAAATAAGTCTTTCATTTTTTGAAGCAGATTTGGAAGCGGATTTTGAGGAGTAAATTTACACTTCAAAAAAATGCTGTGTGAACATACCCTAAAACAAATGAGTGAAAAATATTGGTCATCTATTTATTGTGAAAAATGATCCAACATCACATTTACTTATAGGACTCGGGTCAAATTTATGTAGAAACATAGAACATTTTAACGGGTTCCCACACTTTCTAGCACCACTGTAACTAGGGTAAGTTATGTAGGAAGCCAGATGACAGAGTTTTTGCAGTGTGTAAAGGAACTACAATGGCTGGATAACACTACAAGGTTCAAAGCACTATAGGCTTTTTGTATTACACTTATTTCCTCAGTCCCTTGAGCCCCAAATCTAGCTGTAAGGGCGTGTTCACACGACGGATTTGGCCGCGGGTTCCGACGCGGTATTTCCGGGCCAAAACCACGGCCAAAACGCGCCTAGTATATTAACATGGTTTCCTATTGGAAACCGCGTTAAAATTCACAACGCCAGGGCTTTGGGGCCGCGCCTTGCCGCCCTGTGTGAGAACTCTCCTGTCCATTCCTTGACAGGGAGATCTCAGCGCGAGGCTGCGCGGAGTTGCCGTTGGCGTCAGCTGCGGTGGTGCCGTCGCCACGGGTGGGCACGCTTGCGGCGCGGTTTGGCCCCCTGCCTATATAAGTTGCAGGGGGCAAACCCTGGCCGCAAGCCACGCCCCAATCACCCACCTCCCCCACCCGCGCCTAGACCACGCCCCAGCCCACGCCGCAAACCCACGTCAAGACGCAAGTTTGCGGCGAGGATAGGACGAGGTTTGGGCGCGGGAACCCCGGCGAAAGCTGCGTCTGAACCCACGGCCAAACCCGCCGTGTGAACATGGCCTAAGACAAAGCCAAGATACTGTAAAAAGGTAAGCTTCTCAATATTAGCATTAGTGGGCTGAAAATTTACTCTAACCAATTGAAGCCAGTCACAATACCATTAATCAGTAATTCTTGATCATTCCCCTGTCCATGCTATGTCCAGAAGAAGAATGCGAAGACATCTTAAACCAGGGCTGAATTAAAGAACCATAAAGTTACAGGGCAAGTTAATCTCCATTTATATGTACATCATATAAGGTTCTGTGAAAGTGACACAAAACTGCTGCCCCATAGTTTGCAAGTAATGGTTATACTTTTCATTGCAATTAACCCCTTAAGCCGAACGCCTGAAAAGTACTTAATGACCAGAACATTTTTTAGTTTTTTGCCTCCTTGGCGTTTCAACAGTTTTGAAACTTTTTTATTTTTTTCAATGACGCAGTTGTTAGTGAAGGCCTTGTTTTATTCGATACAAGTTTGTACCTTATGGCGGGACGATAGTGTTAAGTACACTTATATAATAATTGCAGTATTTATTATATTTTATTTATTAATTTTTTGTTTTTTTAATTTTTTTTTACACCAGTCACATTGACACTTAATAAATTGTTAATTAATTCTACAGGTTATTACGGTGTGTGAGATACCAAATAGTTAGGTTTTTTTGTGCGTGATAATTTATGTACAATTATTTTTTATAAAATAGTTTCTTTTATTTTATTATTTTTTATTCTTTTTTTTTTTTTTTACACTTATTAAGGGTTTTTTCGTACTTTTTTTTGACCCCTGAAGGGAGACCTGTTTAACATTTTTTATTTTTTACACTTAGTATGTATTAGCATATTCAACATATGCATAATACATTAATAATCTGTTTAGTCTGACACAGTTTGACAATGCAGTGGTTAGGACAGCACACATGCGTCCTAATCACTGCTTCCGTACAAGACAGCTCTGGGGCCACACTAGGTCCACAGAGCTGACTGTGCACGCCGTTCCCCCGGGCTCATTTCGGGTGACTGGTGTTCCGAACACCCCGACAGAGCAGGAGAACCCTTTGATTTGCGCTGCGGTAACGCACCGCCGCAATCAAAGGGTTAAAGCATCGGTTGCGGAGGTTTCCTCCCGCTCCCCTATGCCTGCAGACATGCTGCAGGGGATCCTGAATGCGGCAGACTAAAACTGCTGCAGATGAACGACCTGAAATGCCCGACGTCAAAAGACGGTGGGCGGTCGTTAAGGAGTTAAAGCCTCATAGTCCCAATTATGTCAATTTTTCAATGTCACAATAACAAATTTTCCTATTAATTTCGTTAAGGTTAATTTAGTGATATCCGCAGGAAAATAATTTTACTCGATACGCTTTCCAATATTTTTAATAATATCTTAAAGGAGTTTCTCCAACAGAGATTTCATAGGATGCATGAATAAATACATCTGTCACTTCCAGTTCGGGGGGGAGACTGACTGGTGATCCAGCTCTTTGTTTCCAGTTTCTAAATTAGATCAGATTAGCTCAGAAGCTTCTGGAACTATAACAGGACTTTTTTTATCTGATCCCTCAAACAAAAGCCCTAATTACAGTGCTGTTTACTTGAGATAAATCAAGCTTTTTACTGCTGCTCAGCACAGAAGCTGCTGAGACCTGTGTGATGACCTCACTCACTGCTATCACCTAGAACAAACAGCAGGTAGGTTACTGAGGAACTGAAACAGTACAGGGAGGTGATTAATTCAACTTGTATCTCCTTAAGGAGAAAACAGATGAACAAAGCAAATATTTTTGGAAAATGTCCTTTATTTTGTGTCCCTACAATTTGAAAGCTATTCCTTTTCTAGCGAGACAACCCCTTTAAGTCTTGCAGTTTATCACTTTGGCCACTAGCCTTTTTTGCACTGCTTTAACAGCTAGTCCAGAGAGATTGCTTACAGTAGCTTCCATGCACATAATGCCATAAGACTCACTTAGTCCCACTGACCTATCTATAGAGAGTTTTCTAGTCATGTTCAATGACCTGGAAAGAAAACAGTGTCAGGGAGGTGAAAGGGTGAACGGTGACATCTCCTCTGTGACTGGTGGATCCAGTTTAATCTATTCACACAGAAGTCTCCTTTCGTTTGACCCTCTTTGTTCGGATAATGAGCAACCACTCGAGAATCTTTCTCACAAACAGGAAGTGTCAGACTTTATTAGCTTAGTGGCCAAAGTGAAAACTGCAGGACTTAAGAATTATTAAAAAAATAATGAAAGTGATATGGAAAATTAAAAAAAAAATATAACCAAAAATTCTTAACCAATGTGTTTAACATAAAAACGTGAGTTAAATAATAACTAATTTTTGATGACACATTCCCTTTAAACAAGGGCTGAATTAAAGAGCCATAAAGGCAGAGGGAAAGTTAATCTCAATTTATGTGTACATCATATAATGTTCTGTGAAAGTGCCACAAAATGGCTGCCCCCATAGTTTGCAAGTAACGGTTATACTTTTCATTGCAATTACAGCCTCATAGTCCCAATTATTTCAGTTTTTCAATGTCACAATAAGAAATGTTCCTATTAATTTTGTGAAGGTTAATTTAGTGGCATCAGCAGGAAGAACACAGCGTTGCATGGAGGTGTAACTTCTTTTAAGAAGCCAGTAAGCATACAAAACTTTTCAAGGATAAATCCAGATCCTCCAGATTTTCGAATAAAGGAAATCTCTCTATTAATCATAGTCGCCCCAGTCTTCCGGATACCGGTTAATTACTGTTTTCAAACAAAGCACGATCGCCTGGAATGACGGAAGGTCAGATTAAGGATTAATGCTACTCTAGTGTGTTAGAAAGTCAGGCTTTCAAAGCGTCCCGTTATGATTTGCTCGCATATGAAAATTATGCAAATATCTTAAATTCACTTTGAACACAGCTCAGATATAACGGAGGACATTACTAGACAATGCAATAAAGCTTAGATCAAAGGGAAAACTAAATGTTTGGTCTGCAAATTAACACTCATTAGGCAAAGTATTTCATTGAAAATCAGTTTTCAAAAATCTTTTAGAAGTTTCCTCCTCATAACTTTACTGTGACATTGGCAGTTAGACTAGGTCTCCATCACAGGTATTTGTTGAGGTAACTTGTAAAAACTACAGACTGTGGTGGAGCCATGATAAACAATAAGGCAAAAGCCGTTAGTTTTGGACTATGTTAACCCTGTTGTTTAAAATGGTTCTGCTGCGGTATCTTTTGGGATACGGTATCTTTTTTTTTCAGTTTTTTTTTTATTTTTGTTTTTTTTAAGGTATCCCAAGTGATAACTACAACAGAGGCCATGAACATGATGTTAATAAGCCATGTAAAAAACAGTCAACTGCTACATACTAAGTATGAAGGTCTTGCCAGATCCTGATCAGCCCAATGGCATGCATTAGACCAAATGTATAAACTAAGGGCCACATGTATGAAAACGGTCTAGGGTTACGACTTTCCTTGTTGCCCATAGCAACTAATCAAAGCTCCCCTGTCATTTCATAAAGTGCTCTGGAAAAATGAGAGGGGCGCTCTGATTGGTTGCTCATGTGCAACAAAGGGAATCATAGACAAGATGGCTTTCATACATGTCCCCCTAAATGCCCATGGGTGGAATCTGGCCTGATATCATTTCATGTCATTTCTTTGCAGACGATACTAAGCTCTGTAAAGTAATCAACACAATAGAGGATAATATGTTATTACAAAGGGATCTGGATAAGTTGGAGGCCTGGCAGAGAAAGGGCAGATGAGGTTTAACACTGAAAAATAAGGTTATGCACGTTGGGGAGAAGAGAAATCATTAACATGATTACATTGTTAAATGGAAAAAAACACTGGGTAAAAGTGACATGGAGAAGGATTTGGGAATCCTGGTGGACATAAACTTAATTGTAGCATCCAGTGTCAGCAGCAGCTGCCAAGGCTAATAGAACATGGGTTGTATTAAAAGGGCATAGATGCACATGATGAGAACATTATTCTCCCATTATACAAGTCACTGGTTTAGACCACACATGGAAAATTTTTACAAGTTTTTGGGCACCATGCAGCTAGGAAAAGACATTGTAGAGCTGAACTGTACACAAGGCGGGCAACAAAAATAATACAAGGACCTGGGTGGACTACAGTACACAGAAAGATTGGCAAGATAGGTTATTTAGTTAAGAAAAGAATGCTTCGGGGGGACATAATAAGAATTTTTAAATACATCAAAGGTCAATAATAAGATCTCTCCCAAGATTATTTTATACACAGGCTGTAACGAGAACAAGGGCATCCTTTACGTCTTGAGAACGACAAGTTCTAACATAAACATAGAAAGGGATTCTTTACTGTAAGAGCATGAGACTATGGAATTCTCTGCCAGAGTGGACTGGTTCATTGGTGAACTTCAAATAACCGAGTCAAAAAAGGGTTTGGATGCATTTCTGGAGCGTAATAATATAACAAGTTATAGTGACTAGGATTCAGGAGAGGGTCATTGATCCAGGGATTTACTGATTGCCAGATGGAGTCAGACGGAATTTTTCCCTAAAATGAGGGACATTGCTTCTACCTCATTGGGGGTTTTTGGAGCCTTCCTCTGGATCAACACCTTAGCACAACAGCGAACCATGATGGACTACTGTCTTTTTTAGCCTTAAACAAACTATGAACTATTGAACTGCAAGAGCTTAGAAACAAAAAGCAGAGATGGTCAAGGTCTGGATGCAGAAGGCCCCACTCTACAGTTTTCTACGGGTCTCTCGCAGTTAAGAGGGGGGCCAGGGGCCAGAAAGGGTAGACGCCATCTTGGATTTGGAGCTCTGACACACACCTTTAAACGACTCTGCTCAGAAATTTTCCCCACAACATGGCCCAAACTCTGACATTCTTCCCAGACATCATAGCCACCCTCCAAGGCAGGAAGCTGGGTGCTAAAGTGTAGGAGATGCCGGCTATTATACAGCCTTAAGGCTATGTCTCCACAGCAAAGTTGAAATACCGTCGAAAACCGCAAAGTTAAAAAACCGCCAGACGGCTGGTGGCTTCAGTAGAAAACCCTTCTGTAAAAACAAAAAAAGGAAATTTTCTATTGGGGTTCTAACGGGGCGGGTTTACAGTCGGTTTTTTGGGAAAATTTTTCAAAATATTGAATCGGGGTTAAAACCAACGAAAAATCCAGTGTTTGGTTTAACTTTTCTAAAGCGTATTCCCATTTTAAATTGTTTAAACCTTTAACCCTGTGGGCAAAAGGAAAATACAGATTACCAAAATACATTGCTGTTGGAATTTTACTTCATTTCAGAGTTACAGCATTTTTTCCCTCTGGATTATTTACACAAGCTTTTCCAGGTTACCAACTACTTCTCTCTACTTTACATTTTTTTAGGATGGTAAATGTCACCCCCCGGGCTGTGCCTAACACAGAAAAAGCTTAAAAACACCAACAAATGTTCCTACTGATAAAAACTTTAAACTTTAGAGTTATTGACCTGGGAGCTACCTTGCACCATCCTTCCAGGTCTACAGAGAAAATTTTTTTGTTTTAAAAACCTAAAAAACAAGTCCCTCACATGTTAACAGTTTGTCTTGGCAACTCATTAGAAACTTCCTCTCATTAGAAAAAAAAACCTCCCATTTAAAAGTCCCCACAACCGGGTTGGGTAGTGGGCTTCTTTTTTTACAACCCCTCTGTCAGTTATGTTCCTATAATAGGCTCAGGAATAGTCCTGCCTACTGCCTTTTACAAAAACTTTTTAAACTTTTAAATGTGAAAGGACTAAATTTGGGAAAAAAAGCCCTACAAGGGACAATTGTGTCCTTTTTGAAACTAAGTGTGCACCGGGCCTTTAAGCCCAAAATATAACCGGTGAAGTGTCCCCAAATAAAAAAAAGGAGTTTAATACCGCTGCATGAGAAAATATTTTGCAGTGAAATCAGCATATGTAATGCCAGGTAATGTCAAAAAATAAATTGGAAAATAGTTATTAAGAAAAAAATTTACATGTTGGCATCAGGCTCTAACTGGCCCACAGGAGAACAGGGCAAACTCCCGGTGGGCCCCTGGCATAGCAGACCTGGAGCTTCTTTTAAACTGCATGTACATCCTTAGGAGAGGCAGAAAGGCAGAGAGAAAGGAAAAAAGGCAAGAGGAAGAGTGTAAGAAGCAAGTACAGTAACTGTAGGGTGGGCTCCCAAAATGAAATTCCCCCTGGTTGGGGCCCCAGGGACCTCAAACCCGAACTGGGAGGTGTATTGAAAACATGTAAACTATGCTTTTCAATTCAGAAACAAAATAAATAAAATTGGGTGGTTTGCACTTCTTTACAATACAGTCAGCTGGTAACATACAGTGTTTTATAGAAGTTACCAACTTTTCCTTTACAACCACTGTAACAAAAACAATTCTGGAAACTCATTTTTAATTTGGTTTGTTTGGTTTATACATACTGTGTGTTATGTAACATTTTATGTTGTTATAATCCTATACCATGGACCTCTAAAAGGTGGTATTTAGCATGTGCACTTCAAACAGGTCACTTTGGCAGCCAGATGTGCCAAGGGAAGGTGTGAGAAGGAATAGAGGTCTACATAACACAGTTTAAAACCCAAAAACATGGCAAATAAACAATGGAAAAAATTATACATTAAACAAAATTTAACCATAATCCATGTTTTTCATAACTTGATTATGAGATTATGGCCATGGAACCCAGCCCCTCCTGCTAGATCAAACACAAGGATTTTTGGCTTTAGGGAGAACAGACTAATTTTCTCAAATTAGAAATTTTGGCAGATTTATATCTGGGAGGGCCCATTTGGAAAATTTTTCCCCTTGGGAACTTTGGTTTATCAGAATTTTTTAAAAGGGAGACCCTAGGGGGAGTTGTGACTCCAAACTAAAATCTGGTCCCTTTTTGTGTCTCCGTATTAAAAAACCATCACCCCTTTTGACTCAAGCAAAAGCAGGGGGGAGGGGGTTCTTGGGAAATGTCCTTTAAAAAACCCGGCGTGTCAAAGATCATGTCAAAAAACCCCGGGGTTATCATTGGGGTGGGAGGGGTGCCCAATTTGTCTTCTACCTATGCTCCCTTTAAGAATCTTTCACCAATTTTCCCAAACGGTCTGTTTTTTTATTATTTTTTTTTCCTTTTTTTTTTTATATACTGTTGTGAACATTTTATGTATTTCTTATATAATGTAACATTTGTAATTAAGCACTTGACAATAAAATTAAAGACTAACACTGTAATAGCTTTGCCGTGCTGCCCTAGTGCAAACTGAATGCCTCCATAGAGATTGAGCGGCTGCTGGTGCAGGTTACCTGTGCCGTGGAGTCCTTTCACTCTCTTGAAAGGTGGTGGCAGTGTGTGTGTTCCTTGCGGGTGCTAAACTTTCAGGGGTACTTGCGGTGCTTAATGTGTAGCCTGTGTGAGGGGCTGATTTGTGCGAGACTGGGTTATGGAGTAGTTTACACTGGTCACTCCCATACTGCACAGAAGTCGGGGAGCCATGGGTGTGTCCAAGATGGATTGTGCCTTACAGCCCCCTCCCGTGTGCAATTCCCCTTTTCCTTGACACAATTTGGTGTGGGCAATGGGATCTAATTCTCCAACCATTTTGTGTACCCTTGTGCCCTTCACGTCCCTCCTTTTACCCTGTATTCCCAAAACTCTGTAACATAGCAGTCAATGTTGAGGTCTGTGATATGCAGCACCATAGAATTTACTTAGCTCTTTTTTTATTTTTGAAACGATTAATTAAAGACTCAGGATTGCATAATTTTTCAGAACCTTTTTAAGTAGAAAAGTGAACTGTGACCCAAAAGCAACAAAAAAAGTAATATAAAAATATAGGGGCCAAAACAGCAGCTTGAATAAAGCTTAGCTAGCAAATATATAGGAATGACGTGCCACTATCCACCAAGGGTGTGTAAATCATTATAAACTTTAGAAGCCATTTACAGCAGTCCTGGAGCCTGACGGATATTTTTAGTAGACATGCTATACTATCTTCCAATCAATAGAAGACAATCAAAAAGGTTAGGTGCCAGCAGCAAGTTTCCAAGTGGGCTGACTACCTGGCTCCTGAGATTTGCCCAGCACTGCTACACAATGTGATTCACGCAACCATAGAATCTTTACTTTTCTGAAAATTCTCATGAGACAGGGCCACTGGAAAACAGCTTCTACAACTTTCGTGTTAAATTATTTCCCAGTGACCTATAAACTGATTTTAGGCAACTACACAAACATTCTTTTAGACAAAATTTCATTAGCAATTTACTGGTATGCCAGCAAATTTCTTCTGACCAAGTGAATATTTTATTTTAAGAGCAGTGGTTGTTTTATCATACAACAGTTTAAAAATGTTACTACAGCCGTGGAGAGGGGCTACAACGGCCTACGGACGCTCGGGCTCGGGAACAGCGACGCCCCTCTTCGCTGAACTCGCATTGAATCTGGGCGATAAGCGCCCTTGTGATTGTTCTTGTAGCCCAAACTTTGGGTCGATTTCGGTGCCTTAGGAATATGCTTGTTTTGGGTGTATCCGTTGGGCACTGCTGGTTACCATTGCTCTAACGTTTTTTGTAGGCCAGCCCGATTTACAGAAGTGCTGAGTCCATTTTCTAGGGAGTTACTTCTTCCCTACACATTGTTTATGCCTTATCTCGTAACAATGGTTGGGGTTTTTACCCCTCCTTCCTTTTTTCTTTACTTCCACTTTTCTGAGGGCGGTCCGGTTAATATTTTTCATATTTTCTCAATGGTAACGATGAGTCTCCTCCCATGTAGCCTTGTATTTCCATTTTCCCCCAGTAGGTGGGAAATCGTTGTTCTGGGTTTCGGCTCCCTCAAACAGCGATCTTTGTTCTTAGTATTCTGGGGGTTTTTTTCGAGGTTAGTGCGCAGGTCTTGTCCTCTTGCTTTTTGGTTGCTTGTCCGTGTTTAGTGTGTGTCTGTGAAGTGTTGGGCGGGTGAATGGTTGTGTGTGAGTGTCTTTGTCCCTTCCCCAACCCTTTTTTTTTTTTTTTCTCTCTACCCTCTTATCCTACTTTCGCTTTTTTGTGTCTTTCTCCTCTGCCCCTTTTTTTTTTTCTTAGATCGCATCTGACGAAAGAGTCGGGGCCTGGTGGTGCTGTGGGCGGCCTTCCCCGGAACTTCCTGAACTGATGGGATCTCCGATCGCTTCTTTTAATGCTAAGGGATTAAACACCCTGAAAAGCTGGGGGCACAGGGTCCTTTCCACCATTTCCTCCGCTCTAAAGCTAAAATCGTTGTCTGCAAGGAAACCCACTTTAAGGTAGGCATGCCCCAATACTTAAGAAATAGGCATTATACATCTTGCATCTTTGCCCAACTTTTCTGAGTCCAGGTCCAGGGGAGTGGCCATAGCCATTCATCGTTCTCGGCCCATTCAGGTAATTAGTTGTGAGGCCGACCTGAGGATGCGTTACCTCTGTTATTGGTTCTCTCTATTAGTGGACAGGTGTTTACTGTCCTTAATGCGTTTATGCACCCAATGTGGGCCAGGGCTGGCTGGGATTTTTTGAGACGCTGGTTGATTACCGTTCTTTCTTCCCTCTAGTGCAAGGAGACGTCGATACGTGTGGTTGTATTTTACGTAACATTAGATCCAAACTTAGATAATTCCCTCTGGAAATCAATCCTGTCCTATTCGGCATCAGAGGTTAAGAGGGCTTCTTGTACTTACTTCAGTTGTGTGATTCCTGCACGGTTTCTGCATCCGTCAGTCAGGGATTATACCTTTTATTCCAGGCCCCCGGTTCCTATAGTCGGTTGGACTATATTATGGTTAACATTCAGCTCTGCCCTGCTGTCCAGTCCGCGTCAATCGGAAATATTCTATGTCCGATACACGCTCCTGTTTTTTGCTCTTTTGCGGCTTCCGGCCTAACAGCAGAGGGGTTTGGAACTGGTGAAGTTGAATTGAATCCCCTTCTTCTGGATGCCCCCTGCACTGCAGACAGTCAGAAAATACCATCTCTTGCTTTCTAACTAACCATGAGGGGACCCCCTTACTTTGTTGCCAACCAGTGGGAGGCCTGAAATTGCGTGATTCCGGGGGATCTTGATTTAAGCATGGTGCCAGATTAGCGGGACCGGACGACGGCTACCCTTCAACAAAGCAGTGTTGGCCAAGGTTTACTCCTTTAGAATGCATCCATAAGAATGCCCTTTCACCTCTGTTACTCGGAGAGCTACAGGAGGCGCGGCAGGTAGTCAGTCGCCCTCACTGGAAGCGTCTGGGGCCGATTCGTCCAACAGTGCCTCTAGCAGATTATATGAGGCACGGTATAAAAAGGGGGCGCATGCTGGCAAAGGGCTGTTCGCTCCAAAATGGCGGCAGACCCTATCTCCTCCATAAAATACCAAACTCCGTGGTGCATTGTTACGGATGAAAATCGCCCACACTTTTCATTATCCTTTTACTCCAAATTATATTAACTGCACCCCCCTACAGCGCTAACCAGTCAGGTGGTTTTCTCAACTTCTTTAGTGACTACACAATCCAGACATCGTTGCCGATTGCCCATTGACGGAACCTTTTACATTAATGGAGCTGCAGTCAGTAATCAAAGACCTTCCTGGAGGGAAGAGCCCAGGGGCCTGAGGGTATCACAGACAATTTATAGAAACTCTCTCGGATTTATCTCGGCCCTATATGCTCCTAGACGTCTTTAATTCAATCTCAGTAGATTACCCTTTTTACCCCAGGCAATGTTGGCGCACGTACGCTGTCATTTCATTAAACCTGGGAAGGATCCTCAGTCATGCGGTAGCTACGCCCATTTCCTCTACTCAATGTAGATCTCAAAAATCTATGCGAAGTCTGATCGCGAATAGAATTAACCCCTTCTGGCTCTTTTGTCCATCCAATCAGGTGGGCTTTATACCGGGCAGAAGAGGCCGCGTTGATTAATACGCTCAAAACGCTAGACATTGTTCACTATGCACGTTCTCGTAAGATTCCTCTTATGGTTCTGTCTCTTGATGCAGAGAAGGCATTCGACCGTGATTAATGGCCTTCTCTGCATCAGACTTTGACATGTTTGGCTGGGCCCGACTTTACTGTCCAGGATTGGAGCCTTATATTGCACCGCCCCTCTCCAGTTTCAGGTCAATGGTGCCTTTATCTCTCCCTTCCGATTTTGAATGGGACACGGCAGGGTTGCCCTTTATCCCTTTACTATATGTTTTGTTAATGGAGAGTCTATGATGGCGGCCCATAAGGTCTAAAACTGATATCTAATAGGGAGTGAGGTGGGTCACGCGAAGTATAAATGTTCTGACTTTGCGGATGATCATCTTACTTTATGTTACAAAACCGCATTATTTCTCTCCCGGCCATTATGGCTCATATACATAATCAGAGGTTTTGGAACGTGGTCTAATTTTAAGATAATTTCTCAAATCTGAAAGTCCTTAGAGTCGCATTTGCCCACCAAGATCTAGCCAACGTTGCGATCCAATTTTCCTTTTGAGTGGCCAAAAATGGGCCTTCTATATTTGGGGCGCTGCGCCATCTCTGAGGATCTTTCGAAGCTTTTCCCCAACCAATTTCTCCCCCTACTAAGCAGTTAATACAAAAAGACTTAGATAATTGGCAGCTGCTAGGACTTATCGTGGTTTGGAAGAATAAAATTTGCTCAAAATGACGATTTCTTCCCGAAAATTTTTATACCTTTTCCAAACCCTTCTATTCAATATCCCTATCTCATTTTGGAAGAGGGTTCGCCGATGTTTCACCTATTCGTCTGGTCCACCAGGCAAGCGTCGGGCAGTAATGCCGACGAGGACGATCATTAGACCTCCAAAAATGCAGGAGGCACAGGTTGCCAGATTGTGGCTGTATTATTTGGCCCTCGCCTTATGCGCGCCTTTTGCACTGGTCTCGATAGGGATAATAAAATTATGGGTCAATTTGGCTGAGGATCTTAGGCTCCTCTGCTGGTGGGGTTCTCCCCTGGACCTGGACTCCTGCTCTCAAGATTTGGTGCCTCTTCTCCTTCTGTGTAAGACACCCGATTGTCTGATCCTGCACTCTACTAGGAACTCCTATAATCTTGTAGGATCGTATGTAGTGGCCCTCTGTGTCCCACTCACAGATAACCAGGATTTCCCGCCGGCCTTTCGCCAAATAATTTCCTGGGTGGTTCAAAGCAGGCTCCGGTACGCCTTTGTCAGGTGGTCTTCAGGAGGGAAATTGAGATCACTGCGGGAATTCATTGGGGGGATGGCGGTCTGGGTTAGAGCTCTTTCCTATATTTGCAACTGTCCACTTCTTATCTAGAATCAAGTCTACTCTTAACCTGACTAAGGCCTCTTACAGTACTTTTGAGGATGCTGGGTGGTGTCTGCGACAAGTTCGAGACACTCTCTGTCATTTTATGTACAAGTTGTTGCTCTCTGATCGTGTAGGTCTCTCGTCCCCCCTTTTGTCAGCGATGGGAAAGTGAATTTGGGCTTCTCTTTTTTTCTACTGCTCGTGGGAGCGCGTTTCCAGCTCACCTATCGAGCTGGGTGTTAGCCTCAACATGGCCACCAGGAGACCTGTTATAAGATTTTGTCACGCTGGTTTACAGAGTTCCCGCAAGTCTTGCACAACATGTTTCCAGGCAACCTCTGCTGTTTGCTGGGAGGGTGTGGAAAAGGAGAGGGAACTGTCCCACGTTTGGTGGGGATGTCCACTACTCAGAGGCTTTTGGACTTCTGTGATAGAGGTGATTGAGGGAGCAACGGGATTCTGGTTCCGACTCACCAGAGGCCTTGTTACTTTTTATTTTCCCCATGTCAGTTAGCAGATTTAAGAAATCCCTTCTGGGAAGCATCTATTACAAGGCTGCCAAACACTATAATTCGCGGGGAAAAATGGAAGGTCTCCTGTCCCCCCACCTGGAGGATTGGTTTGCAGAGAGAGATTAGTGCGGTTCGAGAATGGAAGAATTGGTAGCCAAACTCCAGAGCAACATATAAATTCTCTAGGACCTGGTCTAGCTAGGTCCCTTTTCAAAAAATCCCCATTAATCCTTTCAAATCAACCTGTTAGTCTTGGACTGGGCTGTAGCGCAGTCTGGAGGCTACTCTCTCCTCTACATTGGCTTCCCTGTTATTACCTCGTTTTCCTTTTCACATCCTCCATCCCCTCCCCCGTTTTTTGTTCTTGTATGTGTGGTCCTCTTTCTGTCTGTCTTGTGAGATTGTCTATTGTTGTATGGGTGTTTTGTCTTCTCTGTTTTGTCGGTGTGGGATTTTTTCTTTTCTTTATTTTATTTTTTTTATTTATTTATTTATTTTTTATTCCTTTTGGGTATATGGGTGCTCACAGCGCCCGTTTTTCACTTAAAGGAGTTGTCTCATTACTAGCTTCAGCCTGTCGGTGTCACCTGGTAAGTTGATACTGAGGTGGCGTGCTTATTGGTCTGTCCTGTTCTTGCTCCTTCCCCCTTCCCCATCAGCACAACAGGGCAGGCTAGTAACTTCTATACAGGGGGGGGTGAGGGGGTTTGCTATCCAGAGTTCACATGTGTGTGTTGCTTAGAGTCTGTTGCAGGAGAGGGCTGGATCTAGAATGTGAAGTGGTGTGCTTACTAGAGCAGAGAGGATGCAAGTGTTCCTATATCCCCTGCTTAGCTTACAAGTTCCACATCTCCAGCAACAACAAGGGCTCAGTGTTACTATACTAAGGAGTTTGTGTCCCTAAACAGGAGAACACATTTAAAGTATTCACATTGCCCCCTGATCTGTTTAGTATTTAGTATAGTCTCACAGTTCAAAGACATATCATGATTATAGTAACAGACAGGGTCACTGCTGTCACATCTATCTGTGTAGACGAGCAGGTAGGATGCAGGCACACACTGGGTGAACTCCAGGACAAAGACTCACAGAGTCCTACTCCCCCTCATCCACTACAGAAGCATTCTGTGCGGAGCGCGGCTCTATGCTCCCGACCCTGTCTTCAAAGGTTGATGAGTCAGTCATTCAGACTGACAGCAAGTAAGATTAAGGATCAATCAGGTCAGTCTGCTCATAGAGATTTGAGAAGACTGATGTGTAATTTACTAATCGGGCTAGCTTCATAATTCAGTAGGCATTTTGTAATGAACATCATATTGCAAGCATGCTTGTTTTTTAAAGATCTTTAAATTAAAACCCATCTTTGTAGCGAGACAAGCCCCCTTTAATGCTATAGTTTGTAGTATACATTCAATTTTCTGCCATGTCTCTTGGCAGATTATCAGGAATGTGACGTCATGTTATGCATATTAGTGTCCAGTGATTGAGATCCTTCTCATCTTCCTTTTGCCCATGCAGTTCTTGCTTTTGTTTAATGTGATCTTGACATGTTGCTATGCTGTGAGTTTATGCTCAATGACATATTCTGTTCAATAAAAATTTCTCGAATTTAAAAAAAAAAAATGTTACTACATGTTACACAAATGGTGAACAATAAAGGTAAGATAACAATAGATTTCCTATAAAAGGGAGAAGGGTTTTTTTTTTGTTTTTTTATGAAGACAACTCCAGTCTATGTGCCCTGTTTGGGTGCTTTGACATGGGTTGGATTCACCACGGATTTTCTGTACAGAATCAGAGTAGAACGCAATGTGGATACGATTTTTTTTTTACAATTCTCATCCACTAACTGCACAAAAATCCACCCAGAATCTGCACATACATCTTACTTTCTGTAGCAGAAATGCTGGAAGATTTTTAGCAAATATTCACCATAAACTTTAATGAGATAATTAAAATCTGCAGCACAACTCCTGAAAACAAAATAAAAATAGATTTGACTTGTTTATTTTAAAGGGGTGTTCCAATCTGTTTCACAGAACCTGTCCTTCATAGCTGCTACAGGCTCCCGTCACAGCAGACTGGATCATGTTCTTGTACTTGTGTTTGGTTCTAGTCCCACATAGATTGTAAGCTCTTGCGAGCAGGGCCCTGATCTGTAGCTTTTTACTGTGTAATGTTTGGTTTTGTCTGTACTTCTAGCCTCTAAATTGTTAAGTGCTGTGGAATATGTTGGCGCTAAATAAAGATTATTATTATGGTTGGTTAAAGTCATTATTGTTCATTTTATCATCCTGTCCGCCAGAATATGTTCTTTAGTCACTGCTAGAACCTTCTAGAGTGTTCCCACCTGGTTGCAGGTAACACAGAGGAGGGGGAGGAGTCTGTTCCCCCCGGGTTGCAGGTAACACAGGGGAGGGTTCTGTTCCCACCTGGTTGCTGGTAACATGGGGGAGGAGTCTGTTCCCACCTGGTTGCTGGTAACATGGGAGGGGGGGGGGGGGGGGGAGTCTGTTCCCACCTGGTTGCTAGTAACACAGGAGGGGGGGGGGGGGGAGTCTGTTCCCACCTGGTTGCCAGTAACACAGGAGAGGGGGAGGAGTCTGTTCCCACCTGGTTGCTAGTAACACAGGAGAGGGGGACGACTCTGTTCCCTCCTGGTTGCCCGTAACACAGGAGAGGGGGAGGAGTCTGGTCCCACCTGGTTGCTGGTAACACAGGAGAGGGGGAGGAGTCTGTTCCCACCTGGTTGCTGGGAACACAGGAGAGGGGGAGGAGTCTGTTCCCACCTGGTTGCTGGTAACACAGGAGAGGGGGAGGAGTCTGTTCCCACCTGGTTGCCGGTAACACAGGAGAGGGGGAGGAGTCTGTTCCCACCTGTTGCTGGTAACACAGGCGAGTGGGGAGGAGTCTGTTCCCACCTGGTCGCTGGTAACCAGGGCTGTGGAGTCGGCAAGCCAAAGCCCCGACTCCTCAATTTCCCAAACCTCCAACTCCCTCATACATGGCGCATGTTTAAGTGATAACTTTACTGTAGTAAAATGGTAACATCAGGCTGTTTATCACCTTATGATGCAATAATCAAACTATTTAGGTAGAACAGACACTGACAAGCAAAAGGGTAACAATGTTTCGATCTTTTGAACACTTGTGGGTAGATTTGAAGAAAAAGCTGTATTTGTATCCAAGTCCAGTCTGCACCAACATTGGGAATGTGTAGAAGAGACCTGGGATCAGATTTTGGTCAAGATATGCTTGAATCTGATTCAGGGCCCAGAAAGATTCAGGCAGTATTGAAGACCAAAGGTGGATTTCCCAAATACGAACAAAAAAATAAAAATGAACATTTTGATTTTTAGGAGCAAAACAGTAACAATGCAGTTACAGGAGAATCTGCAGAACTAAGCAGATGCTAAATACTTGCAAGTCAAATTTATGTATAATATCGTTAAGATGACTGTATATAAAATGACAGTAGCCTCATGTACAAAGCTGTAATGGATGGTAAAAGATGGAGCCTGAAAGTCACAAGTTCAAAACATTGTTACCATTTTGCTTATCAGTGTAAAATATATTTATTGGATATGACTTTAGAACACAAAAAAATTGTAAATATGCAAAACACTGCTGGAACAATCATGAAGTCTCTGAATTTGTTCTGAGAAATAGTATTGCCTCCATCAGATCCAGCATACATGACCTCACACCTGATCTCATTATTTCCAGGCTAGAGAACGGCCTCTCTACACTAACTTGGGTTGGGGGCAAAGCGGTGACCACAGGGGCAACATCTCTAACAATGTCAGGGTATAAAGGAATTGCCTCAGCCACAGTCATCTTTGGACTCTTCTACTTCTTTGAAAGCAGGTGAAAAATGTTGCTTAAATCTGTTTGCCATGAAGCGGAATTTTTTCCCCTGGGGCAGAGCTTTGCCTGCTCCATGTCATCAATTACACTCCTCATGTGATAAGGCTGAAGATATGGGAGCAGTAGCACTGGCCGGACCCAATTCCTCTTGTTCTTTACACTGCATCGAACTAACTGGACCAACTTATTATATATTTTGGGAGTCGGAGTCGGTCCCTTTTATGACGACTCCGACTCCTGCAAAATTGGCACCGACTCTGACTCCACAGCCCTGCTGCTAACACAGAAGAGGGGGAGGAGTCTGTTCCCACCAGGTTGCCAGTAGCACAGGAGAGGGGGTTGGGGGGGGGATGAGTCTGTCCCCACCTGGTTGCCGGTAACACAGTGGAGGGGGGAAGATTCTGTCCCCACCTGGTTGCCAGTAACACAGTGGAGGGGGGAAGAGTCTGTCCCCACCTGGTTGCCAGTAACACAGGAGAGGAGGAGGAGTCTGTTCCCACCTGGTTGCTGGTAACACAGGGGAGGAGTCTGTTCCCACCTGGTTGCCGGTAACACAGGGGAGGAGTCTGTTCCCACCTGGTTGCCGGTAACACAGGGGAGGGGGAGGAGTCTGTCCCCACCTGGTTGCCAGTAACACAGTGGAGGGGGGAAGAGTCTGTTCCCACCTGGTTGCCAGTAACACAGGAGAGGAGGAGGAGTCTGTTCCCACCTGGTTGCTGGTAACACAGGGGAGGAGTCTGTTCCCACCTGGTTGCTGGTAACACAGGGGAGGGGGATGAGTCTGTTCCCACCTGGTTGCTGGTAACACAGGGGAGGGGGAGGAGTCTGTTCCCACCTAGGTTGCTGATAACACAGGTGAACATGGAGGCTAGAGGGTTTTCATGGTCTTTCGAGTATTTTGATTTACTCTTTGGTAGGAGTTAGAGTAAGGGTGGGTTCACACTATGATAGGTACCCCAATATCACGATGCAGCCACTGCAAACACAGAGGGGATAACAGAGCAGGCGTAGCCCAGCGTGGGCTACGTTAGCTCTATTTCCCAACAGCATACGCATTTCATGCGGGACACAGCAGAATAGTAGACTACGCTATTAAGTCCCACAAAATAAGTACAGGCAGTCCCCGACTTACATACGTCCCCTAGTTACAAACGGAGACTTATGGGGCATGGCTGACATTCAACACTGAGTCACGCTCATGATAACCAAGTGCCAGCATGCCACAGCTGCACATGAGATACAGATCGTTAGGTGAAATCTTCTGAAAAAAGGGCACAGACAGAAAAATAAATGTAAAAACTCTTCCCTGCACTATCCAAAACTAAAACAAAAATGTTTTTGTTGGAATTACATTTAATAAATATACCTGTTCCGACTTACATACAAATTCAACTTAAGAACAAATCTACAGTCCCTATCCCATTTGTAACCCGGGGACTGCCTGTATATGCACCGGGAAATGGAGCTAATAGAGTCCACACTGGGCTACGTCTGCTCTGTTATCTCCTCTGGGGCGGCGGTGGCTGCGTGGTGGTATCTTTCAGGGTACCTTTATTCACAGTACCAACACGTATACCTGCAACGTGTGTAATATTGTAATGTGAACTCACACTAAGCGGAGACTCTCTCCCGGTCCTGAAAATAAAGGACTCCATTGGTGCCTAGAACTACAGCTCCATGTCTGTCTTCATGGTCCAGAGCGCCATTTTGCGACAATTCACACTTCCTGTGCAGAAGGAACTTTGGCTATGAAGGGGGTTTAGAAAATAAAATTACACTATAGACAACAGTGAAATCAACAGCACCGATTAAATAATTGGTGCACGTACACCAGTGGTCCCAAAAAATCCAAGGAGAAATGAATTCAGGCAGCACTTCCAATTAAGTGGTTTATTCACCCAAATATGCAAGGTTTCAGCTTGTTCCTGAGGCTCTCAATTGCTTGAGAAAGGCTCACGAATGAGCTGAAACATGGCACATTTGTGTGAATAAACCACTTTATTAGAAGTGATGCCTGAATTCATTTTTCCTCCAAAAAAAAGACACTGTAGCTGTATTTGTCATGAGAGGAAGCTGCCAAGGTGAGAGTCTTCTATATTCACACTTATTTGTATGTCTACATAGAAAGATAAAAAGGTCACTCTTCCAGTCCTACTGTCGCTGTTCAGTAACTAAAGGGTTAACGCTTCTGTCAGTAAGGGCCGCTTCACACGACGTTTATTGCTTACATCAAACGTATACGTTTTGATACCCACAAACAGTATTGCAAGGTATCACTTGAAGTACCCATAGACCATAATGGTGAAACATGAAGTTAAAAGAGCATACTTTGGAATACGTTTGATGCGCTTTAAGTCCATATACTGTTTTTTTTTTAGGTAGTACTATGTTTTTTTGCACTGCAAAAAAAAAAAAAAAAAAAACTTATGCACTAGCATCCTTTTTTTTATATTGAAGTCAATGAGCGACATATGCAATATTAATGGAATATGTGAACATTACGTATGTTATTCTATTAAAAACACAAAAATTTGACCATAATAGACTTTACAAAAAAATTATAATTTTTTTTTTTTTTTTTTTAAATAAAAAAAGGATACAGACGTATGCAAACAAATCCCTATATGGTAGACACATGCATTTAAAAAAAATAAGTAGTACACCCAAAAAAGTACCGTATACACTTTGATACTTTTTTTTAGCCATACGTTAAGAAAAAAAAAAAAAAAAGTATACCTATACTGTATGGAAAAATGTTGTGTGAACCCACAATACGAAAGATCAGAGCAGAGACAGAGAGGAAAGCTTCTTCTGTTCAACCGATATGTCACATCAGAGAATGAGGTCACCAGCCGGGTCATTGCTACAGTAGAGCAAATAGGTGTCTGATAACCTAGGGAAGCTTATGTAAACAAGCAGGAGATAGGAAATGAGGATATGCATAACCTTGGAAACACTGCAAGAAAATCCACAGGGTGCACCCAGAATAACATACAGCACACGTGGAAATATTGGAAAACTGTAAAATGTACAAATTTATTGAATTACCAACTAAAACATGGTGTAATCAATGAAAAAGACATGCTGGCTTACATGTTTCGAGCCACTTCATGGGCTCTTTATCGTAACTGATGCAACCGTAGGCATGTAGACATTGGGGAAGTGGGGTGGTGGGCCGGTCTCACACTTTAAATGAGCTGGACCAGACAGACCGATTCTGTTCCTGCAAACCTAAGCTACTAGGATAGTCATTCCATCGAGACAATCCTTTGTGTATAGCTTCAGTAATCCAAGTATCTAAACATATCATTAGGTTGATAAAATAATCATTACCTCATTCCTTCTGTTGAGTTATTCTGGCGATTTCTATAAAGCTGTGGAACTCCAAGCATAGCCTCCGTAAACACTGCAAGAAAGCCAAGAGCTTCCACATAGAACACAGAGTCCAGAGAGAGATAGGTGATGTACCCCGTCACAGCAGTGAATGCCAGCACACACTGCACATAGTCCGTGAATCTGCTCCAGTGCCAGAAGAAGTTCATGTCAAAGTCTGCAAAAACACAAAACACATTAGATTCTTCCACATACCAATGGAGCCATGGCAGATATTGAAACAGTAGATATTACATAAACTTTCCCAAAAAATGTGATTTCAGCTTATACTAGGTTACTAAAGGTTTATGGTAAAAAAAAAAAAAAAAAAGCTGGATAATAGGTGGACAGAAAATCTGTGCATGCTGAGTACAGTGACAATGGAGGAATGGTATACTTACAAGCCAATATAATACATAAACAAATACATAATGGGAACTTTAAAGTAACCTATTGCTCTAATCAAGGACTACACATTTATTTCAATGCCTCAAATAACCCTGCCTTCTCTTCACACATCTATCTATACACACACACGCACACGATCACGCGCACTCACACACACGCACACACACGCACACTCTCTCACACACGCGCACACACTCACACACGCACACACTCACACACGCACACACGCACACACGCACACACGCACACACGCACACACGCACACACGCACACACACGCACGCACACACACGCACGCACACACACGCACGCACACACACGCACACACACGCACGCACACACACGCACACGCACACACACGCACGCACACGCACGCACACGCACGCACACGCACGCACACGCACGCACACACACGCACACACACGCACACACACGCACACACACGCACACACGCGCACGCACACGCACGCACACGCACGCGCACGCACGCGCACGCACACACATTGTGTGACATCATAAAGAACCGGTCAGGAGTAATTACACCCAGGAATAGCTGGTAGACTCAGTTGTGCCACAAATTGCGCAAAATCAGAGTAAATCACAGGATGTCCGCAGCCATCCCTCTCCCACTACTCAGTGTCTGCATTCAGAAGATTGGTTCACACACATAAATGCCTTAACATGTCATGTGCCATCCAACCACAGCAAATATATATCAGACTAGTAGAGGGCCCGTCCCAGGATAGTGACTGTAATAGAATCTGCATCCAGAGTTTTTGTCCCAGGACAATGACTGCAATCTCTCTCCCTCTTTACTACACTATAGGGCAAAGTAAATCAAGTTTTACTTTCTTCTCCCCTCTCTCCCCACTTGGTCCTGCTCACATCATGTGGTGCATTCCTGTACAGCACTTTGATATGGGTGCTGACTGAGTGTAGCAAGAGCAGTTCTCCCCTACATGGCTACATGTTCTCCCTTAACCCCCTCCAGCAGCAGGGGCTAATGCAGGATTTTTTTAAAGGGATTTCAAACTAATGCTCCATTTTCAAAAAGTGTCGCAGGTATCGGTTGGGATATCTTTTTCAGAGTATCCCTTATGATACTACAGTGGAACCACAGGAAACGAAGATCAGAAAAAAAAAGCCGCCTTGTGCATTTTCTGGCTGCAGAGCTCATCAGGGACTGACAGCTGGTTCTCCAGTCCACATTTTACGTGCTTCACATGTCCCACTTCTCCCTTACATATAGACTGCTGATGGTTTCCTCTGTTTCCTCTCACATAAAGACTGCTGCTCATATTTCACATAAACACTGCTGCAGTGACCCCATTACTTATCTCCATGCTCCTGTCCTAATAGACCTCCCTCCACCCCATCTTACCCCCTGCTACTACATATAGGGGTCTTCCTCCGTGGTGTTTTGCAGTGTAATCTAATTGGCTTTTAAGACCTTTGGTGACCTAATAATGCAAAGGGATTGCTATAAAGGTAGGACAATATGTGGCGGAAACACTGTATATTTTCTTTATGGAAAATCCACAATGTTTGCAGTAGCATCAATGCGTATCAGATTTTAACAACTCTTAAAATTCAGCAGAAACAAACACACAGAATTCACAGGGAAAATCACCCACAGCATGTCAACTTAAAGAGGATTTCTCACCATACTGTTTCACAGAGCCACAAGCAGACTCACACATCCTGGTTAGGCTGTGGGTGGTTCTATACCAGTGGTTGGCATATCACCTCTGCTGTACCTAGCTATTTCTGTTACAATGACATGCATGCAAGAGATTTACATTGGCTTTGTTGTGGTTATTCCCCATTGACTTAAATGGTGATGTAAAAATCTGCAAGATTTCTGCTATTAAATGTTATTCTTGCTGTAATTGCATCAGAAATATTTAAATTAAATGAATTGATTTTTTTGACATTACACAGCCACCAACAGATCCACAAAATTCTGATATAAATAGCTAAAAACACAATGGGGATTTGTGGTCAACACGGTTTTTTAGTTGTGTGGCACACTATCGCAATATCTGAAGCCAACATTAAAGGGGTTTTATAGTTTGAAGTGTTCGTGCTCTTCAGCTAATTCTATGAAATTGAATTTGAAATCCAGCGGCGTGTCTCTCCTCTCAGCAGGCTATCTCTCCAGTCAGGAGGCGTCTCTCCTCACTGAAGAGCTGTGACATCATCATTCTGTGTGAAGCAGGGGAAGGGGAAGGTTGTCTGGACAGAACAGATCTGCAGCCTCCTGCAGTATTCTCTTGTTCCTGCAGAGCCTTCATCTTAAGGCTCCACAAGCTCCTTGCTGTGCTATAACCAGTTATACATGAAAAAACTTTGAGACTCTCGGTTCACATATTTTGATCAAAAGATGTTTAAGCTGCCCACGACTTTCAACGTGATCTCAAAATCGGGCAGTCCTACACTATCCTTACCTCTCAATAGAGCCAATTCCCGATTTTGAGATCCCGTTGAAAGTCGTGGGCAGCTTAAACATCTTTTGATCAAAATATGTGAACCGAGAATCTCAAAGTTTTTTCATGTATGATAGATAGCATAAATGCTTCTTTAGGGATTTCCACGTAATGTATTGCCCATAACCAGTTATACGCACAGCCTGAACTGATGAAACACATGTGAGGAATGCACACTGCCCTCCCCCCTCCCTTCCTCTGTTATCAGGCAGGAGACTGTGTTATATGGAGGGAACACAGGACATAAGACTGTGTTATATGAAGGGATCTATGCGTAAAACAGTCAGTAATTAGTCAGATCATTCACCTTAGAGCTGGGAGATGAGTACACAGCCAGCAGCCTTTTCACATAGCTGGTTTCACTTTCGGTTTTAACAGCTCAGAGGGAAGTACACACAGAGGGTGCCGGCAGCGAATCACAGTGCAGGGGGCATGTCCGGGGAATTTCCGGTCTGGGGGCGTATCCCAACAGGCTGAATGAAATGTCAGTCAGCCAGCCAATCACAGTGCAGGGGGCATGTCTGGGGAGTTTCCTGTCTGGGGGCGTATCCCAACAGGCTGAATGCTATGTCAGTCAGCCAATCACAGTGCAGGGGGAGTGTCCAGGGAGGAATCCAACCGAGGGCATGTCTCAACTAGCCAAACACAGAAAAGGGGGCGTGTCCAGACTAGCAGCAGCAAAAATAGAAATAGATGCACAGAAAAGCTCATATCTACTGTACTAACTGACTTAGGGAATGCAAACCAATTACAAAAGTGCTTATTTTTACTGTCCCCATAATCTGAGACATGATCTTTGTAGCGAGAATACCCCTTTAATGGGGGAAAAAAAGTCACATTTAGACTTGCGTTATAGGGAGATTTGTTAATAGTGCTACTTGTTGATTTTAGCTATCAAAATACCACTTCTCCAGAAAAACACATTGCATTGTATGCATTTTTGTGGACTGCTGCTGTCACAAGATTAAAACCAATGACTAGAACAACAAAAAGTCTCAGCGTAGTCCTTACTTTAGGAAAAGATCGCTCCTTTCATTAACCAGAAAGCACAGCCTGGCATGACACCTGTCAGCGACCGTGCTCATCCAAACAGGACTACTCTTCATTAACTGAGAACTTGTTGCCCAATGTAAATGGTACAAGGGAGAGCAGTACATGCTAATAAGGATGTGTGGAGATTACGTGTTTCTTGGGTGTTCAAGTGCTTTATCTCACCTCTACCTGGCAGGTTAGTTATCAAAATCAGACACTGCAACAGCATTTCCTGATTGAAATGTATGCAATTCTGTCTAAAAATCCATGATGACAAGATGCAAACAATACAAGCAGGTCACTCGCTTTCAATTACCGAAACCACTCGGGACAGACCCTAAAACATATCAGACTCATGCTTGTTCTTGTAGTCTGTGATCTCCGATAGGTAAAACCTCAAAGCAAGAATTTCACGGCAGTAGCCTTCTACATCTGTATTCTACATCTGTCCTCATTGTCTGGCATTATTTGTTGTATAAGCTGTTATTTGATAAGTGGAGATCGTGTCGCAGAATGCAATATCCTGAAAAAATGACAAAGGACGAGGTCATCTCTTCTAATTGACCAATACACACAAGACCTGAGGAGTGGTATTTATTTCCATCAAGAACACCACTGAAAATCCATTTGGAAAATGACACCATTTTTAATTAAACTGGAAAGAGAATAGGATCCCAGTTTAGCAGATAACTTGTGGCATTTGAGCAAATAATGTCATGTCAATTATTTGCCTCCTGTAAAGTCACACAGGTTACAGAAGAGATGTTTGTACAGTGATTCCAATGACAAGCCGTTTCACAGAAACCATTGATTACAACAGAACAGAATTTTATTCCATGTCTTGTGTGTCCCAGGTGCATGGAGAATTCTTGTGGAGTGTATTTCCCCTTAGCTTCTCTTCCTTACAACATTTGCTTTCATTTATTTGTATTGATCATTATTTGTTACAGCGCTGGAGGAAACTGATGGGCACTAAAAAGTGCCCACTCTATGATGAAGTCCTGTTCCCTTTAATCAATTTGACTCAATACCAAAGACAAAAGTTCAATACTCATCTATAGAAGTTCATAAAATTGGACTCTCAGAGTAAATGACAAAGAGGAGACAATTTAGAACTTAAAAAAAATTAAAAAAAAATACTAAAGTGTGAAAAACAATGGGATAATTTCCAAAACATTAGCAATAAATCTAAAAAATGCCCAGGACCGGCTATTGGCTGTTCAAAGACACATGGGGTACAAGTAAGCAATGGAGTTCATAAGCTAGTCCAAAATAAATCTGATCTATTAAACGGGTTGTCTCACTACATCGATACATCTTCCCTCAGTCTCATTTTCTTGGTTTCATTTCTTAATTCAGTGTTTAATGGCTTCTACTGGCCTGCAGTGAGAATCTGCAGAGGACACCAGGTCTGTAACTGTAGCAACCAGCGATCTCAGACTATCAAGAGAGATGGAACAGGTCTGTAGCTATCGCGACCAGCAGTGGCAGCCTATAAGGATCTCAGGAGCTGAGGCAGCCCATACAAGAGGGGATATCTAGGAATATGTAGGACACTGTTAATGGACACATATTGCATAAACATTTAACATAAAAAGCAATCCTTAAAGGTGTTTTGCCACTATTTAATGTTGACGTGGGATCCTCCAAAATGGGTATTTGATCACTTTTCTAAATATATGTGATTACAAAAATTGCAGCCTGAGAGAGCTACAGCCTTCCTTACCTGCCCTTAGTTACTTAAAAGCTTCTATTAGATACGACCTGACAAGAGCTGTTGGCCGGGCTTGTGCAGAGAACACTTCTTATCTGATGAAAGGGAGCTGAAGAAGCTTTCAAGGCACCGGGTAGAAATATGTGGTCTTTTGTATACAGAATACACTAGTTGTAGTTTGATTATTTGAGTGAACATTTCACATGATCCCTTATGCACGGCTCTGTGCTCTGGCTGTGTCCCTCTCTCTTTTAGCTCAGCCTGGCTTGTTTACATTAGCTTATTAGCAGATAAGGCACGTCCTGGCAAAACCCCTTTAAGGTGAGACAACTCTATACCAGTGGAAAAATACTACTAAAAACCCATAGGAAGAACAATACATGACTTTTTTGGTGCAGGAAAAAATACAAACAAAAAAACACACACGTACAGCTAAGGAGGTCCATGGGGAGAAAAAATATTAACTGCCCCCCCCAAATAAACAATAAAAAACCTGCCCTCAAAGTGAAAAAACGCTACAAAATAAAGAACACAAAACAATTTATAATTCTTGAGTTTTAGATTTGCCTAATAAATTCCATAGAACATCTGGATGCTGCAGATTTTGCCAAAGTAAAAATGTTACTTTAAAAAACCACTTTTTTCCACAAAACTGCAACATTTGAAACTACCCTAAAGAATGTCTGCAAACAATATTCAAGCAATAGCCTCTGCATACAACCCGCTCTTCCTCTATTTAACAGCTTAAATTCACTCAGGTTCCACTAGGCACTTTAAGGGGCTCACAAGCTGCAGATCGTATTGGTCACCATCGACAATGACTGGCTGTGAAGCGAGAAACCCTTCAATAGACAACACAGATATTTTTAGGTTTAGAAAACCTATTCATATCAAGTCAGGAAGCTATCCTTTTACCCCCATTGTAGTGCAGTTAGTTTTAGTGCCAAGCTATTTTTTTCATTCCTGCCTTTGAAAGTCACAACTTTGCTGTAGGAGGTCCTATTTTGCACATGACAAGTTGTATTTTTTAATTCCACCATTTAATGTTCCACATGTAATAACCATATACTTCATTGAAACATTAAATGTATTTTAGAACATTTATTGTGATGTGAAATAACAAAAAAATAAAAAAAAAACACAGAAACTGCAAATAATGTTTTGGATTCTAATTTTTACATGGACATGTTATCTTTATTCTGTGGGTTTTATTCTACGGTTCAAAATATAATAAACCGTTTTAATAATGCATAAAAAAGTTTTCTCCTCATAATCAGAGACCCACAGCTTTATTTTTCTATCAATGGGAATGTATGGGCATGTTTAGTGGGGGCAATCTCTAGTTTTTATTGATGACATTCTAAAGTCTATGTGACAGTGTCTATTTCTTAAATTTAAATGTGTACTTGTTTTTGTAGGTCTAAAGATTCGCAGTGTGCACTTACTGTATAAACTGAAGGCATATTCCAAGTCTGATTTCCTTCAATGATAATATTTTGAGCCAAAAAAGTGTGGGGGGAAAAAAAACACAAAACACAAAGTCTGGTAACCAAAAGGGGACAAAACCATGCTGCTAGTAGTTGTAAAGGTTGATAAAAGATATAAAATTGATATAAAATAACATGATAATTATTGTATTACAGACTTCATGAAAAGCTTCTCTTCTAAACTCTGAGATTCAGTTTTTTGCTGATGCTTCTAACAAATCGATGAAACAACTAATATGTTTGCCTGACTAACAAAAGTCATGTCATTGTGCCCCAAAATCCAAGTTAAACAAATATTGACTACTGGTTTTGGAGGGCAAATATTAATAATTAAGTCGATCTGTTTTCTGTCAATTTTGAAGTACCTGTCAGCATAATCAAAGTAGTAATGATGTCACCTATACCGTGTTTCTCCGAAAATAAGACACCCCCGAAAGTAAGACATAGCAGAGATTTTGTTGAATTCCCTAATGTAAGGCACCCCCCGAAAAATAAGACATAGCGGAAATCAGTGCTGCATCTCCCTATAAACAGGGCCGTTCCTAAGGGTGGGCAGAGAGAAAGGTGGGGGCACCCAAGTCCCGCTCACCCAGAGAAACGGCCGTGGGACATATTGTGTTGAAGGACCTGTGCAGGGAGGTCATGTGACTGTAATGTCACCACAGGGCCTGAACATACCAGGACAGGAGACAAAGTGTAAAAGTAACTGAGGGATGGGGGGAGAACAGAGCAATGATACTGACAAACACCTCACAGGATGGCTGATGGGGCATGTTGGGACTTCTAGTTCTACAAGTACCAGCATTTCTCATTTGCGATACTTTGCGATAATTCACTGCAGCTGCCTTAACATTTCCTTTACATACATATATCATATGGTTTGTGTCTCTAAACTTTTAGATTTATATATTTTTACACACACACACACACACACACAACTAGCATAGCATGCTATAATTTATTTGTGAAAAAATAAGACATCCCCTGAAAATAGTGCATCTTCAGGAGCCAAAATTAATACAAGACGCGGTCTTATTTTCGGGGAAACAGGGTACCTTACTGATTTCTTATTGGTTTTTCACCTGTTCTGTGATTGGTTTTGTAAACCGACTACACTCTTCTACATGGTGTATACATTGGGCTATAAAACCTCTTGATTCCTGTAATAAAGTTAGTTCTGATCTGATTAAGCAGAGCTTGTGGGCCACTGTGTCTTCATTTATTGATTGGGGGAGACTGAGAAGTTTGAGAGAAGGAACTTCCGTAACACAAGTTTGCTGGTGATGGTTGTCCCCATAAACTCATGTGGTCATTGGAGGTCGCATGTATGTATAGTCCAGTCTGCACATAGCTGCTGGAGTCTGTGACCCCACCTGAAATGGGTTGTTATTTTTCATCTTTAAGATACCAATTGCCCTTTAAAATAAAAAAAGTTAATACGAACCTCTCCACTCAACTCGGATCCAGCACTGTTGGACTTCTATTTACTTCCGGACACCAAAAGGAAGTCACTGCTGCAGCTGCCAATCATTTGCAGCAGTTATATACCATTACTGGAAATGAATGTTCTGTGTTTTCAAATTCTCAACAATGGTGCAAAAACTATTTGTCATTATCCTGTTCCAATATTTGTCCTTTATAAAAAGTTTTCTAACATAAGTCGCTGTTCAGACTTGGGCCATTTCCCCAAAGCACCGGTTTTCGTCTGGTTTTTTCAGACGGTTTGCAAAACCTCAAACCGTCTGAAAAACCGGACGCAAACTAACACACCGGGCTCGGTATGGAAAACCCGTGCAGCAGTCCTCAGCCGTCCGAAAAACATTGTGCATGCACATTCTTCCATCCGGATTTCGGACAGTTTATGAACATCGCAATGTGAAGGTGGAGGGCTTTTCTCCGCTAACTGCGGAGAAAAGCCACCCCCCGGCGGTCGTGGGGACAGCACTGAAACAGGACACATACCAGTCGGATAAACCGTCCGGTATTTGTCCTCTGCTGTGGGGATGAGCCCTTATAGTTGAACACTTGGGTTTTCTGACATGTGTAAACCAAATGGCACAGCCTCAATCCAAAAGTGGTCAGGTAAAAGGTGAGCATGCAAATACAAGTGAAATATTTTAGTAACTGGTGCCAAAATGTAATACCCCCCTTTCTTCTCCATATGTCTCAACCTCTGCCAAACATGGCTAAAATATACAACCATCGTGGGTAACCATTGTGTCACAGTATAATTTTTTTTGTACTCTTAGCATTTAACACACAAAAGATAATGGAGATTGCAGTCGAGACAAAAATATAGAACCTTTTTATGTAGCGAACGAGAAGAGTCTTTGTGAACAGTCTATAGATCTGCATAAAAATAAAAGCTTTTGACCCTTGTGTAAATGTATGAATTATCTTCATTTTCAAGAGAAAAAAATAAATAGTTTGTTTTTTTACATAATGGAAATGTTATAATGACGGTAATTGAATGTAAAATAACACCCATTCAACTATCACCTAAACTCCCACAGATCGAACTTGCAGATCGTAAATCCTGATAATACACAATATGGAGAAGCTTTGCGGTTTAGCACATTCGACCACATAAAATCTAAACAAAAGGTGTAATTAAGCCATTTGTTTCAGAACGTATTGTTAAATAAAAGTTTGTTACTTTTCATTTAACTCTACAACTGCCTTATAATTCTGAACACCCATGCTTTACACTGCAGTGCAGCTGCCATCTATAAATAAAATGTGAAGAAAACTTAGGTCTATGGCATAGTAGGTCAGGAATACAAAGTAAGCTTTGGAAGCTTCTGATAGGTTTATTGGCAACATCCGAGTTAGAAACACACCTGTGAATGTATTTCAGTGCACAACAGATACACACTGTTCTATGTGTAACATCATGGAAAAGTCTAAAGAAATCAGCCAAGGTATCAGGAAGAGAATTGTGGGCTTGCACAAATCTGGTTCATCCTTGGGTGCAATTTCCAGATACCTTAAGGTGGTTCGTTCATCTGTACAAACAATTAAATGCAGATACAAACAAGATGGGCACATCCAGCCATCATGCTGCTCAGGAAGGAGATGGGTTCTGTGTCTCAGAGATGAACGCACTTTGGTCCGACATGTGTATATCAACCCAAGAACAAAAGCAAAAGACCTTGTGAAGTTGCAGGCAGAAGCTAGTAGGATTGCATCATTATCCATAGTGAAATGAATACTGTATCAACATGGGCTGAAAGGCCACTCTGCCAGAAAGAAGCCATTACTACAAAAGAAACCTATAAAAGCCAGATTAATGTCTGCAAATGCACACAGGAACAAAGACCTACATTTCTGGAGACATGTCCTATGTGCTGACAAAACTAAAATGGAACGGTTTGTCCATAAAAAAAAAGGAGAAGGTTGGAAGCCTAAAAACACCATCCCAACTGTGAAACACGTGGGTGGCAGCATCATGTTGTGGGGTTGTTTGTTTTGCTGCTGCACTTCACAAAATAGATGACATCATGAGGAAAGAAGATTATGTTGCAATACTGAAGCAACATCTCAAGACATCAGCCAGGAAGTTAAACCTTGGGTGGAAATTGGTCTGCCAAATCAACAATGACCCGAAGCATACTGCCAAACTGGTTACAAAGTGGCTTAAAGGGGTTTTGCCAAGATGTAATGTTGACGTGGGATCCTCCAAAATGGGTATTTAATCACTTTTCTAAATATATGCGATTACAAAAAAGTGAAGCCTCTGAGAGCTACAGCATTGCTCAGTTAGTTTCCTGACAGTTTACATTAGACACGACCAGGACACTGACAGGAGCTGATCTGGCTGCGCTTGAGTGTTTGCACATCTTATCTGATGACAGGGAACATAAAGGAGCTTGCAAGGGGCTGGGGAGAAAAGTGCAGTGTATGAGCCTGTCTGCTGTATAGAGAATCCACTAGTTGTAATGTAATTATTTGAGTAAACTTTGCAGATGCTACCTGCTTCCTTGCTCTCTCTCCTCCCCATGACGCTGCATGCTTTGTTTATCTTCTCTCCTGAGCAGATAAGAGGTAAGGAACTCACTTCCTGGCAAAACCTCTTTAAGGATAACCAGTGTTTTGGAGTGGCCATCACAACGCCCTGATCTCAATCCTATTGAAAATTTATGAGCAAAGCTGAAAAGGCAGGTGCGAGCAAGACGACCTACAAACATGGCTCAGTACCACCAGTTCTGTCAGGAGGAATGGGCCAAAATCCTACCAACTATTGTGAGAAACTTGTGGAAGGATAGCCAAAAAGGTTTGAACCAAGCATACAGTTTAAGGGCTATGCTACCAAATACTAATGAAATGTATGGAAACTTTGCAGAAAGTAAGAAAAGTTCCGTAAAAAAAAATCTCATTTTTCCGGCATTTGGCAAATATAATTGACCTAAAACAGGTAAGGTTTATTCTGATTTCATGTCAGATAGTGAGAAAAACATGCATATGTGTCTTTCTATATAGTGTATGTAAGCTTCTGGTTTCAACTCTATATAGCAATAAGACTGCCCCAAGATAAAATTGCTGCATTACAAATACATAAGTAATGAACATATGGGTAATGGTATAAATACATCATTGCATGTTATGCAAAGTAAAAGGGAGAAAAGTGTCAATTGTCTGCATAAGAGAAAGAGACATTCATGCAGTTCTGATGCAGATTTCATGTCTGGAAGGTAAGATGGGGCTAAGCCCTTTTCAATAAAGCTAATCCATGTCCATAAACTTTGTCTAACTTTCTGAGGGGATCATGATGGATCAAATCGATCATGTGAACACATCCTTACTAAAAACAGCATATTCACCAACAGACACACACTGCTGAAATCAGCCTTAAAGAGAACCTGTCACATAGATTATGCCCCCCTTGCTGAGAGCAGAACAAGGTAGTGTCAGACATGCTGTTTCCAGCACTGTGTCTCTTATTCTGTAAGATGGAGTTTTAGAGTATTTAGTGCTCAAATCTGCAGTTTTCAGCCAGAAGGGTCATTCGAAGAGTCAAAGAGTCAGTTTTTTTTCAAACCCCGCCCATCTGAAACTAGCCACGCCCACCTCAACTGATAAACCTATTACTATGAATAGGCGGAAACATGTGAATAATGTGCTATCCTTTGGTGGGAGGGTCTAACACCTGCTCATGAATAAGATTTCAGGGCTAAATGCTCTAAAACTACAGCATCTTACAGAATAAGGGACAGCGCTGGAAACAGCAGGTCTGACACTAGCTTGTGCTGCCCTCAGCAAGGGGGGCATAATCTATGTGACAGGTTCTCTTTAAATAGGCAGCAAACCATAGTTAAACACAGTTGGAAAAAGACAAATGTCCAACACCTTCCCCTAAGAGTAGGGCAGATGCACTGATGCAAACTTTGGAACTCATATGGCAAGAACCAATCTGACATAAAGGAATACAGGCAAGTCTCCGATTTGTGACTGTCCTCTAGTTACGAACGAGGACTCATGGGGCGTGGTTCAGCATGCTGACACCCTATAACATGGAGCGCAGAACAGTAGCTCTTTTCAATTCCCACCCGCCTCAGTCTTCCTGCTGCGTGCTGTGCACCTGTTGGCATGGCTCTCCCTCACACCGCAGGTCCCGATCCCCACGTGCTGCTGTGGCATACTGGCATTTTCCAGTTATACAGAAGTTAGTAGCCGTGGAACTACAAGTGCCAGCATGCCACAGCGGCAGATGTTAAACGCATGTACTAATCAGCACCCATACAAATAGTACATGAGTGGCATGCTAGCACTTGTAGTATTACAACTGTAAGTGCAAGCATGCCACACCATACAAACTTATTGTATGGGTGCTGATTAGGACATTTGTTCAACATGTGCTGCTGTGGCATACTGCTACTTGTAGTTCCATGTTCTACAAGAGCAAGGAGCTATGAAACTATAAGTGAAAGCATGCCACAGGAGTACTGAAAGACAGAACGGGAGGTGAAATCCTCTAAATTGGGGCACAGTCAGCAAAATAAATGTAAAAGGGGTGTTAACGCTAAAAAAAAAGAAAGAAAACAAAAACAAAATAAAACAGCCGCCCTCCTTATTAACTTCTATGGGAGCTTCCTAATACAACTGAGTATGGAAACTGCTCACTGGGAGTGACCAGGGCTGCATATTTTACATCATGGTAAAACCCCTTTAACAACGGACCTACAGTCCCTATCCTCTTCGTAACCCGGAGACCAGATCTAGACCTTTCATACAGCTATCTAAAAGTATTAATGCGTTTATGCAGGGAAGAAAAAAGGGGACCCGGCGCACGTGCAAAATAAAATGAAATAAAGCTCGAGCTAAAGGCTTATTATAAAATGGTCACTTTATTCTTAAAAGTGCAAAGAGGCTATCTTCGCAAGATTAAAAACATGACATAGTATATTAAAAAAGACTTTACATGTTTCGCACGTGAACCCGTGCTTCCTATGTCATGTTTTTAATCTTGCGAAGATAGCCTCTTTGCACTTTTAAGAATAAAGTGACCATTTTATAATAAGCCTTTAGCTCGAGCTTTATTTCATTTTATTTTGCACGTGTGCCGGGTCCCCTTTTTTCCTTCCTGCATTGCCATCTATCCACTATCGGTTCCCCGAGTGGAGTGTCAGCGACCCGCAGCTGCCGTATCAAGGGCTACAGAATATAAATAGCCCCGCGAGTGCATAGGAGTGTTGTGCCTCTAAACTAAGAGACCAAACGCAAGAGGTGAGAGAAACCTCTTTCTTTCTTTTATCAACTAGCCTCTAACATTATCACACTACTGTGCGCCCCCTCTTTTTTCTCTTTTTTTCCTATTTATACGTTTAGTTGTAAGTAGTTATGCTGTGACCAGCTCCTGGGGCGACTGTTCCACAGATTCACAGTTCTCATGGTAAAGATGGCTTTTCTCTTCTGGGGATTGAGGGCCTTATATATGAAAACGGACTAACAAGGAGACCGTCTTTGTTGCACATAGCCACCACTCGGAGCTCCGTTATCATTTCATAGTGCTCTAGAGAAATAAAAGCAGAGCTATGGACAACAAAGATAGTCTTACTGCTAGACAGTTTTTATACATAAGGCACTGAAACTTTTTTCTCCAGATAGAAGGAGCGTCCCCTTGTTTTTTGAGGGGGTTTTTACATGAAATTGCTTTTTCCTATACTTTTTGTAGGGGCCATTTATATACTAGCGCAGCTCAAAAAATTAGGATATCATTGAAAATTAAAGGGGTTCTCCAGGACTATCTTTTTATTTATTATAGGGCTCAAAAAAGTATTAAATTAAACCTTGTAATCCATACTGTAATGAGTCTATACAATATATGGGTTTCTCTATTTGACTTATCAATTATCTTTTCAGTGATATTCTAATTTTTGGAGATGCATCAGTACTTATATAAATTAATTATGTCTCTCCAGAGCCGTCTTTTCTCAAGACTAAATAATTCTTTTAACATCTCCTTATAACCAAGATGCTCCATTCCCTTATTAGTTTGGTTGCTCGTATTTGCACCTTTCTCTAACTCCAGTACATTCTTTCTATAAGCTGGAGCCCAGAACTGAACACCATATTCCAAGTGAGGCAGCACCAATACTTTATACAGAGGCATTATTACATCTCTGTCCTGCTAGTCCATGCCTCCTTTAATACATGGCCTTAGAGGCAGCTGATTGACATTGCATGCTGTTCTGTAATCTAAGACCTACAAGTAGACTCAGATTATTCAAGGGATTCTCCCAGTTTTTCTTTCCCTAGGACATGCATACATGGTGCATGCAGATTTTAAAGTACGCAGATGCAGAACCTTACATTTATCCACATTGAAAATCATTTGCCAAGTGGATGCCCAAACACTCAGTGTGTCCAGGTCTGCTTGCAATTTATGAACATCTTCCATAGATTGCACTACCCTGCATAGCTTGGTGTCAACTGTAAAAATAGAAAGTGCTATTAATCCCTTCCACTATATCATTAATAAATACATTGAATAAAACAGGACCCATTACTGAGACTTGTGGTACACCACTTATAACGAAGGGCCATTCAGAGCAGGATGATGACAGGTTCCCTTTAAGAGTAACATGATGAATCTAGTATAATGAAGATTATATCAAAATAGGTAGAACAAATAAGAATACCCTTATGAGTAATTGTTACACACACACAGTCACTGTGTTTCAGAATATCAGTCAAGTGAAACAAAATTGTATATAAAAAGTCTGTAGAGGAATCCCAAAGGTGGCTACTACAAAAACGAGGTCAGTGTCTTTTAGATTTATATTAAAAGCTGGATTTTCAGCTTTTCAAGAGCTACAGGTAATTGGGACATGTTCCAGTGACTCATGGGAATAAAATAGGCACATAAAATAAAGTGCTTTAATTGCAGGGGTAAACGAAGCACATCATTAAGAGTCAACTGGAATGATTGTATTTTAGGGGCACTACTGGTATATTGCACAATAAGAAAAACACAACTATGGAAAAGCCTCTTACACATTTATACTTATGTGTTGGTCACATATAGCTGTATAGGTAGGCTTGAAACTATTGCACAGAGACAGGTGAAGCATATGAATGCCAGTGCTGTATGATAAGATACAATACTACCTAACTGGTTATTAGCCACTGACTGCGCCGTCTATCCCTGTTCCTGTCCCCCCCCCCCCCTTTTTTTTTTCAGTTGTAAGGGCATGTCCACACGACAAAGCACAATTTACTTGGCGGATTCTGCCATTGAAAACCGCATTGGATGCAACGTTTCACATGCTTATTGCATGTGGATTTAGGTTCAGTTTTTTTTCTAGTCATAAACTAGTCTCAATCATTTCTATGTGGTTTTGGATGTAGATCCGCATTTGGGCATTTTTTTTCATGACGTTTTTAGTCATCCTCATTGATATCAACAGTAAACTTCCACCGGTTTATGCATGAAATACGACCAAAGAATGAACATGTTCTAAGTTGGGTTTTTTTCCTGTCGTAAAACCAACCACCGTAAATACATGTTGTATAGACGAGTATTTCAAGTCGGAATCTGTGTGGATTTGGATTCAAAATACTCGTCATGTGAGCAGATTCTAACACTTTTTCCCTTTTGGTTATCCTAATAACTTGTTTTGCTTTTTCCTCGGTGATTTTTATATCATTTTTACATTACATTTTTTTTTTATAATATCAAAGAAAAAGAAGAGGGATCCAAAAAGTGCCACTAAAATTACCTTTGCATTACAGATATTTTTATTAGGCAATATAGAGGTTTAGGGATGTCAGGCCAGGGCAAAAAGTTGTGGTTTGGGATATCAGTGTTTAATTGCTTATTTTGCTTTTGTTTTATTTATTCATCCATTTTTTATATAGGTGGGGACATAATAAATATGTTTAAATACATCAAAGGTCAATATAGAGATCTCTCCCAAGATTTATTTATACACAGGACTGTATCTAGAACAAGGGGATATCTCTACGTCTTGAGGAACGAAAGTTTCTACATAAACATAGAAAGGATTCTTTACTGTAAGAGCAGTGAGACTGTGGAACTCTCTGCCAGAGGGACTTGTCATGGTGAATTCAATAACCGAGTTCAAAAAGGGTTTGGATGCATTTCTGGAGCGTAATAATATAACAAGTTATAGTGACTAGGATTCAGGAGAGGGGTCATTGATCCAGGGATTTTTCTGATTGCCAGATTGGAGTCAGGAAGGAATTTTTCCCTAAAATGAGGACAATTGGCTTCTACCTCATTGGGGGTTTTTGCCTTCCTCTGGATCAACACCTTAGCACAACAGGCTGAACTAGATGGACGACTTGTCCTTTTTTAGCCTTACAAACTATGAAACTATGTCCCACACATTCTCAGAAAAAGACCTTGAGGAAGAGGCAAGGGGGGATGTTTACATCCTTTTTTTTTTTTAAATTATTTTTATTATTGGAGTATGTTGACACTGTATATTTCAAGGTGTAATTGCGCTGTAATATGCCCAAAGTACGCCCCGAAAATACGGTAAATCATAGCACACGTTGAGTCATGGAAAGTGAATGGGCCCTGTCTGCTAGAAATCATCTGAACATACCTTTATTAGTGCCGATTTGTCGAGCAACGCACTTATCTGTATATAGATGTACTGTCTGCGTGGCAGGTTCATCCGATTTCTATATAAACCACCCCATATTTATGTTACATGGCTGGACCATTGTAAACCTAGCACTTCTTACCCTTCATCTCACCCTACATCCTAATAGAGTGTAAGCTCTTGTGAGCAGGGCCCTCACACCTTGTGTCTCATCTAGAAGTAGCTTTTATTGTGTAATGTATGTATTTTTGTCTGTATATTTCCCTTGCAAATTGTAAAGTGCTGCGGAATATGTTGGTGCTAAATAAATAAAGGTTATTATTAGTTACTCAGCCCCAACGATCAAGTGATCGCTGGAGACCGAAGCAGGATGCTTTAAAGAGGTCGTCCCATCAATGACTTATCACCTATCCACAGAATAGGTGATAAAGGTCTTCGGGTATGTTCAAAAGGCGTACTTGCGTCGTGTAAAGTACGCACAGCAAAACGCTGGGTGCTTTGGGAGTCGCGCTGATCAGAACGTACTCCCGAGGCACGGGGGGCCGGTAGCCTGCTGGCCCCATATACATGCATTACTCATGGCGAGTAATCGCTGCAAGTAATCGACATGTCACTTATCTCTCCACTCTTACAATACGATCGTATTGTATGAGCGGGGAGAGGAGGCGTAATCCATCGTTCCTATGAGAGCTATGGATTACCGTAATTATGGGGCGCATTTCCCCGCATATTAAGCACAGTACGAGGCGAAATACGGCGAAATGTGCTCCAAAATAAGGGTTGTGAACATAGCCTTAATGTTTGTGGGCCCCATGATTGCTCCCGTCATTCCTTGCTGCATGTGAACGGAGCTCTGAGCGGAGTTCAACTACCTTCGTGGGTCCCACAAACTTAGAGCAGCAGTCCGCATATTTGACTGCTGCTTCGTTCAAAGCCTTCCTCACTGAGCTTTCACAGCAAGGAAGGACAAAGGCCTCAGGGCACCCATTTTAGCGATCAGTCGGGGTTCCAGCAGTCAAACATCCACAGGATAGGTGAGAAATGTCATTGGTGGCACAACTTTGAAGGCTTCCTGTCAAGTTACATACAAAGCATTCTGCTAATTTTTTAAAGTGCTATCCTATAAAAGAAAGCCTGTAACAAAGGGGTTGTTTCACTATGCTGTATTACAGAGCCCCAGCCAGCTTCAGGCTCACACTTGTTGATTAGGCTTCGGGCGGATCTGCAGTAGTGACTGCTGTTCCTAATTGATCCCGTTAGAGTGAGTACAGGAGGTTTGCAAAAAGCAGTGCACAAGGCTACAGAGCTCTAAAGGGTTAAAGCTCGTCAGCAAGTAATATAAACAAGCTCTGTCTTCAAAATTAGAAACACTGAAGGGAGTGACAGTCCCATCCTGCCAACTGCTACAGCCTGTTAGAGCAGAGAGGTGGCCGGTAACCTAAGGAAGCATATGTACAAAAGCAAGAAATAAGTTCTCCTCTAACTCTGAAGAGAAGCAAAATCAGAACAGCAATGTATTTAGTAATAGTCATTCTTTACCTTTGCCTACATGGTTAAAGCTAATCGATGAAACGGGAATACCATTTTAACAACACTATCACTGCAAAAAACTTTCACATATCAACCCGTAATTTTCCAGTACTACTGTTGCTGATATCAGCAGTGATTTGCTTCTTTAGGAGTTAAGTACTTCTACATCTACTAGTGCATCTCAAAAAATTAGAATATCATTGAAAACTAAAGGGGTTCTCCAGGATCTTTTTATTTGTTATAGGGCTCACAAATGTATTACATTCAACCTTGTATTTCATACTGTAATGAGTCTATACAATATATGGGTTTCTCTATTTGACTTAAATTATTGATATCAATTATCTTTTCAGTGATATTCTTATTCTTTGAGAAACACTAGTATATAATAAGAAAAAAAAGAAAGAAAAAAACACTATCCATGGCACTCATCATCCACAGTAAGCTTTCTAAGGCTGGGTTCACACTGTTTTTGGGTTTGTATTTTACAGCAGTACTTCTAAGCCAAAACCAGGAATGTACAGAAGCACAAGCCTTTTCATTATACTTTTTCTCTGTGTAGCCTCCACACCTGTTGCTGCTGGAACATAGGTATTAAACTGAAATTAACTCCACCTATGAGCTGGCCAACATATCACTGATACTTTCTAGAATAAATCATACTTAAAGTGTCACGCTGTGAGAGGTTATACCGCCTCCTGCTAAGTGCCACCTATTTTTAATGGTGTACATTAAGTGATAAATTCTCCCCATTTGTGAACATTCCCTAAAAGTTTTTTATTACAGCTGCAATAATAGGATATCCAAAGTACACTTCGTTTGAAGTGTAAAAGTAAACGTGTCTCCATGATAACTTATGCTACAGAGGGCAAGTCATTTTTTTTCTAAGAGCTTTGGAACATTTTAATCTTTTTTTTTTTTTTTGCCAAGTCCGCTGTTACCCGACTGCCTAAATCTAGAGTTCTACAGCTCCATCTACTGGACAAAATACTTAACTGCGGGTATCCTTAGAAACATTAAGATGATTCCCCTAGATACAAATATTAATTGTAAATGAATTAGGCTCGAGTCATACATGAAACTTCCATTTGAAACCTCCATTGCAAGCTCTGTCAAGAATGATGGAAAAAAACAGCACTTGGTTATTTCTCCCTATAAAAAGACAGGACCCATTAAAGTCAATAGGGTCTTTGGGGCACAGGTGATGTCCGCTGTAAAATGGATCCGGTTCCACGTCTGTAACAAAGGTTCCAATTGGAACCTCCGATGCAAATGTGAACCTAAGATATGAAAAAGGAAGCAGCCCCTGCAGGGTAGTGCCTGATAAAGGCTGTGTATACAGCTGAAACGTTGCACTATATGGAAGAAGAAAGATGGTTTGCTCCTTTTCTACACTACATCGTGGATGCGGCTTCTTTTTCATATTTTTGGACTGCTTTACATTTCTCTAGGGATTCAAGGACTAGAAGCTTTGCATCTTTCTGTTATTGGGTATTGTGCTGAAAGGACCTCTTTTGATGCAAGTGTGAACCTACTCTAAGGGTAGCACAGGATATTACTGCATTTTAAAACAAATTTCATTGAATATATCCATAGCAAGAAGTACATGGATAAAAAAAAAAAAAAATAGGTTAATTAAGTCCAACCTATAACCCTATTGCGCCGATCCAGAGGAAGGCAAAAACTCCCGTGGGGCGGATGCCAACCACCTACAGGAAAAATTCCTTCCTGACGCCAAATGTAGCAATCAGAATAAATCCTTGGATCAATATCCTATCTCCAGAATCTAGTCACCAGAGTGTGTAATATTATGTTTTTCAAGAAATGCATGAACTAGTTCAGTGACTCCTCCATCACAGCCTCTTGTGGGAATGCGTTTCATAGTATCAACACTCTTACAGAAAAGAATCCCCATCTATGATGATGGTGGAACCATCTTCCTTCTAGACGTAGAGAATACTCCCTTATCATGGTCTTGAGGCATGAGTGTAAAAAGATAAAAGCTAGAGAGATCTGTACTGTCCATTTACATATTTGTACATGGTAATACAAAGTGGTATTACCACCAAACACATTGATAGCAGATCAACTATATGTGCTATCAATGTGTTATAGGTGCAGGTCCCACCTCTGTGACTCACACCTATCAGGAATGAGCAGATAACAGGATGTGCTATCAATATGTTATAGGTGCAGGACCCACCTCTAGTGACTCACACCATCAGAATGAGCAGATAACAGGATGTGCTATCAATGTGTTATAGGTGCAGGACCCACCTCTGTGACTCACACCCATCAGGAAAGAGCAGATATTAGGATGTGCTATCAATGTGTTATAGGTGCAGGTCCCACCTCTGTGACTCACACCCATCAGGAATGAGCAGATAACAGGATGTGCTATCAAAGTGTTATAGGTGCAGGTCCCACCTCTGTGACTCACACCCATCAGGAATGAGCAGATAACAGGATGTGCTATCAATGTGTTACAGGTGCAGGACCCACCCTGTGACTCACACCTATCAGGAATGAGCAGATAACAGGATGTGCTATCAATATGTTATAGGTGCAGGACCCACCTCTGAGACTCACACCTATCAGGAAAGAGCAGATAACAGGATGTGCTATCAATGTGTTATAGGTGCAGGACCCACCCCTGAGACTTATACCTATCAGGAATGAGCAGATAACAGGATGTGCCATCAATGTGTTATAGGTGCAGGTACCACCTCTGTGACTCACACCCATCAGGAATGAGCAGATAACAGGATGTGCTATCAATGTGTTATAGGTGCAGGTCCCACCCCTGAGACTTACACCTATCAGGAATGAGCAGATATTAGGATGTGTTATAGGTGCAGGTCTCACCTCTGAGACTCACACCTATCAGGAAAGAGCAGATATTAGGATGTGTTATAGGTGCAGGTCTCACCTCTGAGACTCACACCTATCGGAAGAGCATAATTAGGATGTGTGTTAGGTGCAGGTCTCACCTCTTGATCACACCCAGCAGAATAGTCAAAACAGGTGTGCTATCAATGTATTATAGGTGCATGTCTACCTCTGTGACTCAACTCCAAATCGGGAAAGAGCATATAACAGGATTGCTATCAATGTGTTATAGGTGCAGGACCCACCTCTGAGACTCACACCCATCAGGAATGAGCAGATAACAGGATGTGCTATCAATGTGTTACAGGTGCAGGTCTCATCTTTCTCAAGAATGAGCCCTAGAAACTCTCTGTTCACCACAGAGAGGTGCTTGGAACGGTCAACGGCTGTAAATGGTACCTGCACTGAAGCACATGGGAGCATTCAGACCACCTCTGCTCAAATAGAAAGACTTTCTGGGACCCGTTCTTAAGATAGGTGTGAGTCACAGAGGTGGGACCTGCACCTAGCACACACCGATGACCTATCCTCTGGATATACCATCAATGAGTTTGGTGGGAGCACCTTTTTAAAGAAATCCTTTTTCCAAGTTGATTGATCTTTACTTACATGGAGCAGCCCTTTCGACAGTATGTGTCCTCCCCAATGTAAAGCAAAGACCTTCTTTCCACTACATGAAATGAACAAGGTCAGAACCGTGAACCACTTCACAGACTTGTTACAATCCCTACACAAAGAACGTGCTGAGTATGGCCACCCATTGAGGTTTTCTGTATGAATAACTAAAGCCTGATTCTACCTCTGGTGCGTCTCTTCCTGACTTTGAAATCTGTGCAGATGATATCTAGCTGCGTACCTGCTGACTTCTCAGTGAATATACATGTCAGATCACAAGTCCTGCTTTGTCATGCAGAAAAAGTAGAGTGGGCAATTCTCTTCAGAGAGCAGCAAGTGCAAAGACACGGGGAGCTCTGCTGTACACAAAGCCTGCAAGAGACGAGTCCCGTGATATGCTCCAAGAACTGATCGCTCAATTGCCTGGAGTCCTGTATCACATGTCAGAGTAAATCTGCTAATACACCCCTCTCCCCCTCCCCACACACTTTTTTTTTTTGGGTTAAATGATAATATTTTAATAGAGACAGGCCTTCTCCAAAACCCAGATTAAAGAAACGAGAACGCCTTTAGCTGCCATATAGATTACAATGCAATCAGTGTAAGAAAGAAGGGAGGCAATTATGTATTTTATTGCTTTAAGCACTAAGGATTTTCTTATTTATTGGGACACCAAGAAGAACATGATAAAAACCCAGTATTTGAAGCCCATTCTATAGTCAGAATTGTTTCTCCCTAAATAAAATCCTGCAATACAAGAGGTTGACAATGCTGCCATCTAGTGGAAAAACTGTAGCATGGGACAATGTATACATTCCTTAAAGGGGTTTTACCACAAAGTGAGTTGCTTTCCTCTTATCTGGCTCAGGAGAAAAACAAATTATGAACTCTGCAGAGGGGAGAGGGAGGGGCTGAACAGCGAGGAGCACAGAGGGAGAAATAAGGGAGCGTCTGCAATGTTCACTCAAATAATAAACTTTACAACCAGTGGATTGTCTATACAGCCTCATACACTGCACTTTCTCCCCAGTCCCTTGGAAGCTCATTCATGTTCCCTGTCAGATAAGAAATGCAGACAACGCAAGCGTTTCCTGTCAGCTCCTGTCAGCTCTCCTGGTCGTGTCAAATGCAAACTATTAAGTATCTAAGGGCTTGTAAAGAAAGCTGTAGCTCTCACAGGCTTCACTTTTTATAATCACATATATTTAGAAAAGTGATTAAATACCCATTTTGGAGGCTCCTACATCAGCATTACATCGTGGCAAAACCCCTTTAACCCTTTAAGGCACCCTGACGTTCCTGAACGTCATGGTTCACTGCCTGTTAATGCATCATGAGGTCCAGGAACCTCATTAAAGCTTTCTGTCTCCCTGTGAAGAGATAAGATGAAAGCTCTATACTAATTGCTGTTTCTGACAGCTAATTAGCACATCTACACAGCAGGTGATCAATCACAGGAGTCTGGTGATCCCCATGCCAAGGATCGCTGGGATTGGTCAGTCAGTCTGCTGACTCACCGATTACCGACTCTGTTCTGTGAGAGAGAGTGAGGAGATCGTATTTCTGTGCTGGGTCCTTGTGCCCTGTGCTGCGATCTGAGCGGTCACAGCCTGAAATACTTTATTAACCCCTCCACTGCCTAATCACTTCACTGCCCCTGTGATCTATTTGTGGCAGCTGTCTGATCAGACAGTTTGCCACTTTCAAGTTCCAGCAATTTTCTGCTAGTGATCATCACTGGCTCATACAGTGAAAAACACACAAAACATTACCCCTTCATTGCCAAGTCCCTGTTCCCCTCACTCATATTGTTATAGCTGTCTGATCAGTTAAAAAGACAGTTTGTAACTTCTGTTCCCACATCTGTCGCTGCCCATCACTATCCCAATAATGGCTGAAAAATATTCTAAAACAAGAAGGTGCTCCTTCAATTCTGAGGCCTGTGGAAGAGTCAAACAGCGCATATGGGCCACAAGTGGGATATTTCTAAAAACTGCAAAATAAGGAGAATCATTGTTGAGTTGCGATTTCTTGGTAAAATCTACAGGGTTTCAATGAATAATGAACAAAAATCGGAAATCTGCAAAAAAGTTGAAATTTTTAAATTTCACCTTCGCTTTTGATTAATTTCTGCGAAATAACTAGAGGGTTAATAAACTTCCTAAATGCTGTTTTGACTATGTTAAGGGGTGTAGTTTTCTGAAATGGAGTCATTTATGGGGGGTTAACATACAAGCCCCTCAAAACCACATCAGAAGTGGCCTGGTTCCAAAAAAAAAATCTGTTCTGCAAATTTTCTTGAAAATTTTAAAATTTGCTACTAAATTTCAAAGCCCCCAAATGTCTTAAAAAATAATAGGATTTTAAAAAAAATCATGCCAACACAAAGTAGACATATGGTAGATGTTCATTATTTACTACTTTGTTTGGTGTGACTATGTGTCTTGCGCACAGAAATTTTTAAACTTTGAAAATGGCAAATTTTTCCAAATTCACAACATTTCGATATTTTTCACACCTAAACAAGGATTTTATCGACCAAAATTAATTGCTAAATTAAAGTACAATGTTTCACGAGAAAACAATCTCTGAATCACATGGATAGGTAAAAGTATTGAAAAGTTATTCACAGATAAAGTGGTACATGTCAGATTTGAAAAAAAAGGGCTTGGTCCTTAACTCCAAAACAGGCTTAGACCTTAAAGGGTTAAAGGGGTTTTCTCACTACAAAGATTAGTTGTCCACATGAAGAGACAATTAATTGAAGACTTTTGATAAATATATTGCTTTGTTGATTTTACTTTAGATTGTGAGATAAGAGACATTTTATGTTCTCTTGAGTGTACACACACTCATAAATGCATACCAGACCATAATTCTGTTATGTGATAAGCTGAGAGAGCGGGAAGTGACATTACCCCTTGGACAGACAGCTCAGTCCAGAGAAAACTAATTATTTCTAACAAGATTAGCTTCTTGTTACAGACAAGCCATTGAAGTACCTGTAGGTCTTGTTTAATGAAGATTAGCTCTCCTTGACTTGTCAGGGCAACGGCTCAGCGAGAAGCTAAATATGCTAATCCCGGCTATCGAACCACCCACAGCCTGAGGAGACGGAGTGACTGTAAACTGTTTGTGAGTCAGTGAAACAGCCTAGTGAGACAACCTCTTTAATTTGATGGCTTAGACAGAGAATTCAAGGCTGCATTCACATATTGCGTTTTTAATAAACCCCAATTTCACCTGCTTTTAGTGGACCAACATGTAGGTCGTATCAGGGAATTCCCTATTACTATCTGTGACTTATTTATCTGTCCAGACATCCTTTTGCCTGATCTGGCTTATATACCTAATTGCTTGGCATCTTGATTGTTAGTACATATGAATTTGATCTATTCTCTGGACTACAGGTAATCTATATTCCCTGTGACATCTACTTATACAGTATTTTTATTGGGTGTCTGTTCTTACATATGGTTGGATATATTTATGCATACTATCTGGCGTTATAACCTTTAGTACTCCTTGATAAACTCATTTATTAGTGGGGGAAACGCGTCGGAGTGCGAAATTTATTGTTATATATGTTAGTCTGAAAGTAATTAAGATAATATAGATTTAAGAATTTAATTGTGTATTATCTCTTGTTTCTTTCCACAACACAGTGTTCTATTCTATATTGGACAGGGTAATATAGGGTATAGATAGGTGGATTCGGTGTGGGGTTGCCCTTTTCGGGGTGGTTACCCTACTGTAGGCAGGCAGATAATTAGATAAGGGTGAAATAGGGTTAGTTCCCAATTATTTTATACTGCGATAATAAAAGTTATGTTTTAGATTTTTTGAGGGCCCTTTTTGTTCCCAACTCTCTCTGTGACTTAGTTTGGATTTTGGGAGTGGCTGTTATTTGCAGATATTTAGAGGTGGATATTGTCCAGACCGCCTGATTGTTAACCCCTTACCGCCGGAGCCAGTTTTGGCCTCTCTGACAGAGCCCCATTTTTGAAATCTGTCATGTGTCACTTTATGTGAAAATAACTTTTTGACACTTTAACCTATCCATGGGGATTCAGAGTTTTGTTTTCTCGTGACACATTATATTTTTAAAATAATAAGAAATTTTGGTCCAAAAAAGCTTTTTTAAATTTGTGAAAAATATCAAAAAAATCATGAAAATTTTAAAAAATTAGCTATTTTCAAACTTCAAAAATTTCTGCATGTAAGACAGATTATTCCACTCAAAATAATTTATAACTAGCATCTACCATAGGGTCTGCTGTAGTTTGGCCTAATTTTTAAATGTCTTTTTTTTTTTACGACATTAGGGGGCTTAGAAATTTAGTAGTAATTTTCAAATTTTCAACAAAATTTGCAAGACACATTTTTTAGGACCAGCCCAGTTCAAACGTGACTTTGATTGACTGTATGTTAGATACCCCCAAAAATGACCTATCTAGAAACTACACCCCTTAAAGTATTCAAAACCGCATTTAGGAAGTTTATTAACCCATTAAGGGGTTTCACAGGAATTAAAGCAAAGTGGAAGTGAAGATTCAAAATTTTACTTTTTTGCAGTTTTTAAAATTTTGTATGCATTTTCACAAGAATACGTAAATGTGATCAGGAAATGCAAATTAATATTGATTCCCCAGATTCTCCGTTTTCAGAGATATCCCATATGTGGCCCTAGTGCATTATTGGCTCAACCACAAGCCCCAGAATAGGAGGAGCACCTATGGACTCCGGGTCTCTTTTTCATTACGATTTTATTTAGGGCCATTTCAGTTTTGCGGACACCCTAAGGTGCTAAAAATTATAAACTCCCTAAAAATCCCCCAAATTGGAAACTACACCCTTTAAGGAATATATCCGGGGGTGTAGTGAGCATATCGACCCCACAGGTGTTCACAAAAATTTTTAGCGTAGGCTGTAAAATTTAAAAAAAAAATTTTTTCCAATAATCTGCAATTGTAGCTGAAAATTTTTAATTTTTACAAGGCATCCTGGTAAAAAAACACCCAAAACCTGTTACGCAATTTCTTCCAATTTTGGGCAATACCCTACATGTGGGTGTAAACTGCTGTTTGGGCGCATGGCAGGGCGTATAAGGGGGAGTGTTACTTGGATTTTGGAACGCAGATTTTGGTGGGGCCATGTCGTATTTACAAAGCCCCTAAAATACCAGAACAGGTGAAACCTTCCAGAAGTCACCCCATTTTGGATTCAGCACGCCTCATAGATCTCATCTAGGGGTGTATTGTACATTTTGGGTGCACAGGTGTTCCAAAGTTGTTGTTTTTTGCATTGGGCTATAAAAATGAGGGGAAAACGCAGTTCCGCCATTGTTTTTTGGGCTTCAATTTTACAGCGTTCACCTGCAGTATCAATGACAGGATATCTTTACTATGGGGGTCGGTAAAAAATTGCAATGATATAGATTTTATATAGTTTTTTTTATGTTTTTTATTACTTTTACACAATAGAAATAGGTCTATTAAAAAAATAGCGTTTTTATGTTTTTCCCTGTTCAGATAGCCATAACTTTTCAGTTTTCTGTATACGAGCTGATTAGGGGCTTGTTTTTTGTGGAAGAGTTGACGTTTTTATTAGTACCATTAGGGGGGGCATATGCCGCTTTGATCACTTTTTATTAAGGTTTTTGTGAGGCATTTTGAACAAAATACAGCATTCCTGGTAGTGTTTTTTATTTTTATTTTTAACAGCGGTCACCGTGCAGTATAACTGACATGCTAGTATT